>JAKTVF010000024.1:0-84345 GCA_030557055.1 Candida tetrigidarum
GTCTGACTGGAGCAGAGAAGACAGCTGGCAATGGTAATTGAGCGGAACCTTGTTCGCCTTTAACAGAAATAACAGAAACTTGTGGTCTAGATGACATCTTTGTAATGTATAGATTAATGATGAGGAAAAGGAAAAGGAAAAGGAAAAGAAGAAGAATCCAAATAGTGAAAAAAAATATGAAAAGTGAAAAATTTTTTTCTTTCTTTCTTTCATTCTACCATCCAAAACGAGAAGATGGTCGTGTGTGTACACAATAAAATAATTTTTCGCACAAAGGTGTTATAATATGCAGGAATCCAACCTCGGAAGTCATACCTCACGTGAGCTGCACCCCTCGTAATGTTGCGTTACACAATTTCCCGCCTTTTATGAGTGTATTGTATTATTTTTATTATTTCGTTTAGAGATAATGTAAACTATATCTTTGTAGATAGATAAATAAATACTATAAAAACAAAACAAAAAAAAATTTAACAACATGAATTATTGCTTGCAGTAGCATTACGATTCAAATCGATTCTTCTAGTTTCTGGAACGTCTTGAACAGCAATCTTGTCGGAAAGTTTCCTGGCAATAGCATCAAAAATATCATAAACTCCTTCGCCCGATTTCGCAGAACATTCAAAGGAAAGCAAGTTTTGTTCATTACTGTACTCTTCCACATCATTTTTATCTACTTCTCTTTCATCTTCCAAGTCTAATTTATTCCCGACTATAGCTATGATTATTCCATCGTTACTGGAGTTTTTCCTTAATTCCTCAATCCAGTCTTTTGCTCTTTGAAGTGACGACGACTTGGTGATATCATAAACCACGATCGCCGCGTGGGAGTTTCTGTAATACATAGGGGCTAATGATTTGTATCTTTCTTGACCGGCAGTATCCCATATTTCAAACTTGATAGTGGTCTGTGATTCTGGGATAGTGATACTTTGTGTTAAAAACGCTGCTCCAATGGTGGATTCTCTCAAATCATCAAAACTGTTCTTGACGAAACGATGAACTAGGGATGATTTCCCAACTGCACTTTCTCCTAAGAGAACAAGTTTAAATTGTGAGAACTTTTTATTACTATCAGGTTTGGACATATTAATAGGTGTTTATTTCTGGTTGTTGTGTGTTGTACTTAAGGTTATGGTTGCGGTTGTGGCTATAGTTGTAGTTGTTGTTGGGTTCTACTGGCGCAGTAGTTCCTTTTCCAGAGTTCGTTTTTTTTTATGGTTGCCTTTGTCAATTTTTTTTTTTTATTTTTTTTTTGGAGATTGATTGTTTTGTAATCGGTTATTTTTGAACAGTGAAAGGAAAAGAAAAACAAAAAAACAAAAAAAAGAAATACAACAATAGGTCACGTGCACGATCAAAATGAACATCGTATATATATAATAAGATACACAATCATTTTGGAAGATTCTGTTTTTATTTACAAGGTTGGTCTGATGTAGTCTATATAAATATACATCCTGTCAATTAGTTTTCTTCAATTTTAGCCAAGATTTCCTTGTCAGTGAACAACAAGTATTCTTCATCTCCGACTTGAACTGGGCTACCACCGTAAGATGGTAACAAGACCTTATCACCTTCTTTAACAGAAACCGGAGTAACTTGACCATTGTTCTTTCTGGAATGTAAATACCACTGGCGGTTTTGGCAGCTGGTTTAACTCTTTGGACTAAAACTCTGTCGAATAATGGTTTCAAAGATTTAGCAGATCTAATTAAGGAGGACTATAGGTAAAGAGTCATTAGTTAGTATTTCATCGCCGTACTAATGATTAATGATAATCCCAATTACATACCATTGTTGTTACGATATTAGTTTAACTGGTTGGTTCAAATATGGAGAAATGGAGAAATGACTGAAATTTTTTTTTTTTTTTTTCGTCTTCATTTATTTTCTTCTCTCTCTCCGGTTCTAGGTTCAAAATTGTATTAATTTATATTTTATTTGTTCTGATCCATAGAATTTGCTAGAACATTTCCGATTTACACGACTATACATGGTAGCGTTTATACATACATACATACACACACAAAAATAATTTCTTAACTCAAGTATCTATCCAATGGTTCACCCAACACGTTCTCAATAACTCTAACCAATCCACGTCTGACTTCCATTTCAACCTCTTCATCATCATCTTCCAATAATTCGGCAATGTATGGAACCAAAGTAGGCAAGTAAGTTAACCATTGTTCTCCCATCTTTTGGAAGATGGTTTTCAATGTACGAATGGTCCAAATCTTTGTGGATGAAGAATTTTCGTTTTCATTGGAAATGAATTTGATTAATCCATGGATTAAAGCTTCGTTGTACTCTTCTGATGATACATTGGTAACAAAAGTACTGATGGTTTTGACCAAATATTTACCGATAGAATCTTCAATGTTGGACAATTGACTCAACAATGGATTACAAACACTGTCGAATCTTCCTTGTTGCGACCAATAAGAATCTTGGTCGAATTTAAAAGACGAAGTTAATGACATCAATATAAGTCTTCTTAAATTAGTGGCCACGAGTTTTCCTTCGCTAAATCTCTGTAACAACGAAGCAGTGGCATCTAACAAGTATGAATAGTAAGATGTGATGATACTCTTAAGCTCATCTTGAAGTTTGTTGAAGAAACGGAAGAATGCAAGTAATCTAGAAACCTCATCTGACTTCAAGTTGGCACCTTCTCCTTCAACAGCCCATCTGACTAAATTAGCAAATAATGGACGGAAACTCTTGTCGTTTAACTTCATAACAAAGGCAATGGCACATCCGTGGAACAAACCTTCCAAGCTATGAATCGTGTTGATATCAAACTTGTCATTGTGATCTTCGGAATATTGTCTGAATTCAAAAGCACTAATAAGCCATTTCATGTACAAACTAGATTGACTGATGGCTTGTTTCTTTTCCATTTTGTTGATTGTGGCTCTCATGGTTTCTGAAAACAAAGTAATATTACCAGCATTATCATTAGTGTAGAATTTCTTGGACATCCAGACGTTACATAATGACTTCAAGACCATAGACAAGTCCATGTGATCAACGATCAAACCCAAAATGCTTGATCTGATGTGGTTTTCAATTAAATCACTGGACAAGATGGTCAACAAAACCGAGTCTAAAGTAGTTGTCATAAAAGCTGGAATCTTTTTAATATAACATGATAATAAAACCAAGACTGATCCTTGTAATAATTTGGAAGTTTCACTATCATCTTTGGTGGTGGATTCTTCCCAGATTTTAAGTGCTGGTGGCACGACTTTTGGAAACAAACCAAGTGTTTTGACACCTAAAGCATTAACGATACTGGTAATTGCATTAATAGAAGCAATAATAATCTCTGGCAGTTCATTCAACAAACCACGATCGGTTGTGATAGTTCCCAAAGATTCGATAAGCACCTTAGAAATGTCACCATTAGCAAAATCAGCACTTGAAGAACCAAATTTGTTCACAATGGTTGAAAACGCATCCAAGTATGACTGTTGCAATTCCACATCAATATTCTTTTGGATTCCCTTGATCAAAATAGGTAACAAATTATTAATTATAGAATCAAAAGTAGATTGATCACAGTTGGCTGCATCTAATTCTGTTTCAAATTTCTTGGATGCCAAAATAGCGTAATTTCTAGCAACCTTAATGGACAAGGAGTCAGATAAAGTATCGATATCTAGTGAAGACACAATCGAATCAACGAAATAATTCAATGGCAACAAATCCAATAAATCACCCAATAAGGCATACAATTGAGTGCACAAGTTGTTATCTGGATGGACATGAGTGAACGTATCCAAACTGGACAAGGCAAACGAAGTCACTTCTCTGAATTTGCCTAATACCAAGTTTTTGTCCTGTCCATCATCAATCAAAACCAAGGCGATTTTAGTTTTCAAGGAGGAAACATCGAATCTGTTATCGGAATGGATTATTCTGATCAAAAATTGTAAGAAATCGACTCTCAAATTAGCCAACCCAGCAGTAGTCAAACTTGCGATATTTGTACCAAAGATGGCACGAGTATTCAAAGCATCAAACTCTTCAGAACCTGGTTCGAGTTGATTGATTGGAATTTGGTTCCATAATTGGGTGAATTTGGAAATCCCGTCCAATTGTTCTTCAGCGGAAAAGGTCTTCATATATCCTTGCACAAATTCAATGATAGAATCGATTTCTCCAACTTTGTTTTTATGAACATTGTTGGCAAATTGTTGACCCATTAAGAACAAGATAAGGTACATTGTGGAATCGCACCCCAAAGTCTTGGATAAAGAAACAAACAACTTGATTCGACGGTGTCTAGGAATATGTGGGAATGCCGTGGTGAAACTGGCTAACAAGAATTCAATTTCGTTGGAAACAGTAGAGGTACCGTTTGCTGCGATTGCAGGGATGACTTTAGCAATGGTCTGTTGTAAAGCAGAACTAGAAAACTCATCATCTTGTCTAACGGTATGGGCACCCATAAATGTGAAAATTGGCATCACTGAATGCAAAATGATTTCAGGTGCTAACGAAGCCAATTCGGAAATCACCAATAATAACCTATTTTGCACTTGTGGTGAGTGTGATGATCTAATGGAGTTGACAATCAAATCAGCTCTAATAAAGTTGGAATCAAATTTAACTTCTTTGGTGCTTGCTTTCAAATTAATAATACTTAATAGCATACATGTGGCCAAGGTTTCTTGGGCATAAAGGACTGGCAAGTTACCATCGTTACCAAGGTATTCCAAATCAGTCAAAATTTTGAACAAGGTTTTCAATAATTCTGGGCTAGTAACATTATTTTCTTTACGAAGTCCAGATTCTAACACTTCCAATAAAATTGTAAGTTTTTTCAAGTGGGTCAACGCCATATTGTTGATTTCATTTCTGACCATAGCTTGTTTGGCAGAGTTCGAAGATCTTCTTCTTCTCTTGACAGGTCCTTGTTCTGGCATTTGATCTCCAATTTGGACACTCGACAAGGCTTGTAAGAACAACACATTATCTAAAGGTAATTCTTGCAATGTTGCCATTGGATCAAAGTCAACCATATCCTCGTCAATCAAAAGTTCCAAGAGTTTGTTAATAATCTTCAATCTGCAATCGAGAGCTTTAAATTTATCAAATACTGCAAGAACTCTATCGTTCACAGCGATTTGCAAGTTGCCAGAATTGAATCCCAACCCTTTGCATAACCACTCAGCTTCTCTAGAAACATTTTTATCGTTTGTAGCATTTGATGTAGCAGTAGCACCGCCAACTAAACCAACCATAGAAATCTCCACATTATCGAAAAATTCAACTTTGGCAATACTTGCTTGTTCAATCCAAACATTTCTTTTGTTGAAATATCCTTCAACATCATCGTCGAAAAAGAAAAATCTATCTTCAGTTCCAGATTTATTGGCATCAGAAACGATTTTCCAGGATCTGGCTTTCAAGACCACTGGTAAGAATGGTAAAGCCCATTGGGTGAGTATAAACAGTTTGAGATAACGACCCACTTTAGACTTGCCACTCTTTGCTTTAAAGATATTTTCAAAAACAATATTGACGATTCTTGATGGGTCCAAAGTGATGTCTTTAACCACATCTTCGTTCAATAACTCACACAACGAGAAACTATCTTGGTAGGTTGGTAACTTCTTATCTTTAGAATCACCGTAAATTTGTTTTTCCAAAGCAAGGGTGCTGTCCATCTTTTTACTGGCGTGAATCTTGGTTTTTGAATCAATAATTACTCTCAACGCCAGTGAGAATCCCAATCTCATGGATTTAGAGTCATCAAACAAACCTAATAAGATAACAGGAAGCAACAAGTAGAAATCGGTATCACCGTTGGAGGATCTCTTGATCTTAGTAATAAGTGCTTTGATGGAAGATAACCTGATAGATACAGGGACTGCTGGAGTTAATGCAACTCTAACAATAAAAGTCAATGCAACTTCTTGAGATGGAAATACTTTATGCAAAAATGACATGATTACAGATACTTGAGATTTGATATCAGTAACTGACAATGAAGTATTCAAGCTTTGCAATAACGAATTGAACTCAGCGTCATATTGTGTATCAAAGTAACTTTGACCCACAGCATTCAAGCTATCTAAGTCAATGTGTTCCAAAACTTGAGCATTTTCAGCAGTAGCATCATCATTATCATGCTCATCATCATCGATATTGAATTCCCCTTCATCTTCTTCCTTCTTTTGAATAAGCACAGACATGAGTTTCAACTCCAAATCATCAATTTTGATGTTTTCTTGTTCAAGAATAGTCAAAAACAATTCCTGGTTGGTTTTTATAAGTAACTGAGCAATTTTAAGTAAGCTATTTCTTATCACCTCATCTTGAGTGACCAAGTTGGTCAATAGAAGTTTAGCAGTTGTTTCAAAAAATACCTTGTTGGTGAGATCTACATAGTTCAACAATTGGAATGATTGAGCTGATGGGAAGGTTGAAACTAAGTAGAACATAAAGAACTTGCTTAAATTGTAATTGTCAGAGTGTAATTCACCCAATACATCAAGTTTCAAATCTTCAAATTTCAAATTTTTCAAACAATCCAAAGGTTCCAAGTCTCCTTGGTAGCTGTTCCACAACTGAGCTAAAACAATGATAGTTTGTCTAAAGAAATTTCCAACTGCATTTTTGTCTTCCAATATCGAAACAGTCAACGATTTTAATATATCCATGGAAAATGGTATAAGGGAGACAAGAACAGATATAATGGAATAAGCAGTCAACTTCAAATCAGTGTTGATGGTGGATGAGTATTTTGATTCTGCTTGTGGCAACAACATCAATCCCACAGTTTCAAGAACGACAGGAACATGGTTTTCATTCAATTCATTGATATTTTTTGCGTACGCTGCCAACACTTGGACAGTGTTGGATAAGTAAAACACCAATTGTTCTTTATAAACAGTATGATTTTTGATTTGATCGTCTAAAAATTTACTGTAAAAGTTGAAAAGATGGAAATCATTGAAAAATGCCTTTAATATGGAACTGGAAGGTGGATTTTTCAACAAATCTTTATAACCAACAACCCATTCGAATATTTTTGGGAAATTTTGTTTTGGAATAACATTTAAAACTTTGACAAACAATGGTTGTTGATAATATGGTAAAGTTGTCAATACCAAAACTTCAGCATTGTGGATGTTTGCATGGAATCTTCTCACTAGCCATTCAACGGCTTTCAAGGAAGAAGTTAACCCATAGTATGGACCCACTAATGTTAAGAATGCGTCGATGGTTTTGTTTAACTGGTCGATGACTTCCTTGGTCTGTGAGTTTCTGTCCAATGTAACAGAAGTTTCTGAAAACAACGTTTGTCTAAATTTGTTAAAACGGGAATCTAATTCACACAAGTCGTCTAATCCTTCAATTGCAATTTCATAAATGTATTCATAATCTTGGCCAGCAGCGACTTTGGGGTCAAAGATCAAGGAACGAGAATGTAACTTTGATCTTTGTTTTCTATCTAATGCGATAGACGCAGTATTTTCATTAATTGACTGTAACTGCGATGCTAAACTAGACATGGTGGTTGGTTGGTTGTTCGTTACTTTGAAGATGGCTTGAACTATTTCAGGATGTATTTTTTTTTAATTATTTTTTTTTTCTCAGATTCAGATGAGATGCGTTTTTTGTGAGTGTCAAAAAAAAAAACTTTTGCGACAATCTCTTGCCTCGTTTTACAAAAGAGAGATATTTCGACATACAAATAACAAGTGCAGCCAATAACTCAAGAAGTAGACTCCTTGCAAGATGTGGTTTAATTAATTCACAAAACTTGTATCCCCAATAGACTTTGTTTCTACAATAGATACACACATCAACAAAGACGTGCTTGTAAATTGTAATACGAAGGAATATATTTGCTCTACAAACATAACTATAGCATTTTTTGGTTTAAAGAGGACAAAAAACAAAAAAATGGACCAAAATTAAACAAAAAATAATCACACAGGCTCTAACAAACCCAGAACCAGATTCTTTCCCCGAAATTCTTTGGAACTGGCACAACATAATCAAGCTCTTCTTTTTCAATTTCATCCAAATGAGTAATTAAATCAATCCTTTCAAGTGGAATTACCCACTCAGTATTATTATGGACAACACGTTGATAAATCACATGACCAAAGTATAAGACAACAACAATTGGTAAAGTGATGTAAGCGGCCAAGAAGTCGCCGGCATTAAAGTCAAAGAAGACGGCATAACCATTTGTAATGATGACAATAGTTAAGAAAATGACAGCAAAGTAAGTACCATATGGAAGCAATTTGGACTTGTATGGTAATCTGTCCATGAGTCCGTTCATGATGACGGCTTTTCTCCAACGTATGTGAGCAACCCCGACAGTGGCCCAACCAATGAAACCGGAAACAGTGGAGAGATTTGATAACCAAGTGAAGACGGTAGCAGAAGATGAAGAAACATTCAAGAAAGCTAATAAACCAACAGCTGAAGAGACAGCAACGGAGTAATAAGGAACCCCATGTCTGTTAACCTTGGCAAAGATTTTTGGAGCATTACCACGTTCAGCCATGGAGAACAACATTCTGGAACTGGAGTACAAGAATGAGTTACCAGCAGATGTAGCAGAAGTTAAGATAGCAGCGTTGATAATGTGGTCCAAGGCTGATATTCCGGCATTCTGAATACCAATCACAAATGGAGAAGCAGATGCATCATATCCTTTACCAATCAATCTTGGATTATCAGAGCTAACAATGACACCAATAATGAAACTACCAGTAATGTAAAAAAAGATCAATCTGTAAATGAAACGACGAGCTGCTTTGCTACCATTTTGTCTTGGGCCGACAGTTTCACCAATAGCGGTAGAAATTAATTCTGGACCGGTAATGAAAGCGAAACCTGATCTGATAATGGCTGTCCAAAAACCCAAGAATCTACCAGTAGATCCGTTAGTTAAATGCTGGGCAAATGCTAAACCACCTTTCCAGTATCTGAAACCTAATCTATCGTGATTTGGTGCACCTCCGAGCATGATAACCAAACCAGTGATGATCAAAATAACAAGGACTACAACTTTAATTATAACCAAGCAATATTCAGTTTCACCGTAGTATTTAACCGGCAAGAAGTTCAAGGCAACAAGAAATGCGAGAAGAATAGTGATCCAGACGGCAATAGGAACAGCCGTGGTCCAGTACTCGATAAGCATGGCAGCAGCAACGATTTCTGCTGCAACTAAAATACTGAAGGAATACCAATAGTTGTAACCAACAGCAAACCCGAATGACGAGGAAAGGTAATCGTTAACGAAAGCAATAGGACCATTACCTGGGATAGGACGGAAAAGAACGATTTCAGCGAAATATTCCATGACATTGTAAACAACAAAGGATAAGGAGGTAAACGCAAGGAATAAACTGGCAGGTCCACAGGTTGCTAAAGTTAAACCAGAACCAAGGAAAAGACCAGTACCAATGGAACCACCAAGGGCAATTAACGACAAGTGTCTACTTTTAAGACCACGAGTAAGTGTGTCGGCGTGGTTATTTGGATTGAGGGATGATTCTGAAACCTGTTCACCGGATTTTTCAACAAACTTGACGTCTTTCTCGTCAACAGAAGGTTGTGATCCTGATTCGTGAATCGATGAAACAGATGTCACCAAATTGGATTTATTGTTACTCATTATTAGTTATACTTGAATAGTTTTAACTTTTCAGTACCAAATCTGAATTAATGAAATTTTTTTTTTCATTTGGAGGTGATTTAAGGGTAGTATTTATAATATACGTCTACCAAGCTACTGTGATGTTTCTGTTCTGATAATAATACGTTGAATAATCAATACCCAAGAATTACGAGGATATTACACAAAAATGAAGCATGAAACAAAGATTGAATATATTGCAAGAAAAAAAAACACCCAAAAAAAGAATTTAAACAAAAATCTTATTTTCTTTTGCAGACTAATATCGCACCATCAAACATACAAATAATAATAATGAAATTTTTCTTGTTGTATGTAATGCCAAGGAGTAAATTAAAGTAGCGATAGTGGGGATCAATTTAAATATATAGATAAAATAATCATACGGCAATTTATGTGGTTACTCTCTCCGTCTACCCCAGGATTTTTTTTTTATATTATTATTTCAATGACGTCGCATTGTATTAAGGATTGTAGGAGAGCGTTCAAATAATTCTTAGCCTTATTGCTTTTCGATTGCTTCAGCCCCGCCTATTATCTGATCAATGTATCTTCTTTTACTCCAACTCCTCTTATAATTTGTAGGAGTACGGATTCCGCCACTGCAGCTTCTCTATAGAGGCATTTTCATTATAATTTGCGCAATATTGGAATGCCTTTTAGGTAGCAGAATTTTATTTGACCACATGTTCTCGTATATGGAGTAATCACACAGTCCTGTGATAATGCTGGACACAAAAGTGTATGTAGATAAAGCTAATATTGGGTTGATTCTTTATCCAATCTTTTGCCTTACCAGGGAGACCCCAGATTAGATTGTTTTGAAACCGCAGAAATTCTTAATTTCTGGGTTTAACGATTAATATTATTAATCCTCGATAAGACAAAAATGTAACCTTAGATTGCGAATTGATAATCTCGACGACCAATAAGTATACCATTCGCTTAACATAACCCTGGGTTAGAAGCTTGGTTCCGAGGGGAGGCTAAGGATACTAATAGCAATCTACTTGTTGGGAAATCGTTAACGAACTATTCACATAATTTCTTGGAATCTTATTTTTGTTGTTGTTGTTGTTGTTTTTATTTTCCTTGATTTGTTGGCCTATATTTACCCCACATTTTAAGGAATGGAACCTTAGGGAAACGGCTGCTGTGTTCCATCTTTATACATTGGAATCTCGGATTTTACTTTCCTAACTTGGCATAGATTCGATTAAGGTGGTTGTTTTTTTTTTTTTACTCCAATTTCTTTTCAACAAGTGGGGAGTAAAATATTGTGTTGATATTTTTTTTTTCATTATTATTTTATGTAATTTTATGTTTACAATATTATACTAAGGTAACAGAAAAAAAAATATGAGGAACAAAATAAAAAAATAAAATAAAATCCAAACATATCATACTTTGCAGCCACCAATACATTACGTTTCAATCACATTACATTCAATCAATGGCATCTATTAAAAGTAAAACCAATAATCTAAAGTCATGTTCTACCTACACCGATAATGAGAACCATTTTTTAGTAGACTCCAGATATGAGATTGTTCGAGTTTTAGGGAAAGGATCATATGGTGTTGTCTGTTCAGCAATTGACACCAAGAGCTCCATTTCAGGCATGGAACACAAGATCGCTATTAAGAAAGTCACAAAGATATTCAACAAGGATATACTATTAATCAGAGCCATACGAGAACTAAAGTTTATGATGTTTTTCAGGGGTCATAAAAATGTATGCATTTGACCCAATACTTAACCCAAGTACTAGTGCCAGCTTACTAACAATTAATTTTTTTTTTTTGCAACAGATTGCTACCTTACTTGATTTAGATGTAGTCTATGTTAAGCCATATGAGGGGTTGTATTGTTTTCAAGAATTGGCCGATTTGGATTTAGCAAGGGTATTGTATTCGAATGTACAATTTTCAGAGTTCCACATACAAAGTTTCATGTACCAAATTCTATGTGGATTAAAGTATATCCATTCGGCTGACGTCATACACAGAGATTTGAAACCGGGGAATATTTTAGTTACCACCCAGGGCTCGTTAAAGATATGTGATTTTGGATTGGCAAGAGGAATTAACCCAAACTATTTCAAAAATCGTTCCCCCACAATCACCAACTACGTGGCAACAAGATGGTACCGAGCTCCTGAGTTGATCATGTCTACCAAAAATTACACCAAAGCGGTGGATATCTGGGCTGTTGGTTGCATACTTGGGGAACTATTTGGTAGAAGACCTTTGTTCCCCGGTAAGAATCTGCATGAACAGATACATGAGCTATTCAAAATTCTAGGTAACCCTCCCATGGAGACAATCAGGAAGTACAATTGGAAAGTAGAGGGGTTGCTTTGGGTCAAGTACAGACCGGTTAAATGGAAGAGCTTATACCCGTTTGCTCCGGTGGATGCGCTTCAATTGCTTGAAAAGTTGTTGAAGTGGGACTACAAGGCAAGATTAGACGTGGAAGAAATTTTGTCACAGAGCTTTTTCAAAAGTTTACGTAATGTGTTTGAAGAACCATCCAGTAAACAGATTTTCGATTTTAGCTTTGAGGAGAAGGGAAGAAATATACCGCAGATGAAAGAAGTCCTTGAATCAGAAGTCATGAATTTCAAAGAGATTTGTAAAACCGGAATTGAATGAATGGAAATTGCGAAATTTATCCGTTGTCATGGCTCGTGGAATGTGGGTGGAGGTGCTTTTTTTTATTTATTGTTAATAAAAGGCGAGGGGGAAGGGATACCCGACACAGAAACATCGTACCTAAAAGAAGAAAAAAATAAAAAATTTTTGACAAACGTTTTGTGCCACATACAATTCATACACACATTGACCAACCACCCGCATTATTTGTTCTTTCTATTGTTAAAATCTAACAGCATCGATTAAGATTGCGTCGGGATAGACGAATAAATCACATGTCACCGTATATTTGAACTGAAAGTTTGTTTTTTTATTCCCCGAGGAACTCGGAGTAGCTATATTGTATAAATTATATAAGAGCTTATAGATAATCCCATTTTCTTTCGATCATATTTGTAGTTTTTTTAATATTCCTAGATTAACTAGTTATAGTAATAATAATAATCAAATACTACGTATAAACCATGGCCGTCGAAACTCACCCAGATTTCCAAATCGTCAAGTTTATCCTTCACATTGAAGGAGGTGAAGATGTTGAAGTTCCAGTCAAAGATGCTGAAAAGATTCATGTTCAATTACCAGGAGGTATTAAATACTACATGACCTTGTACTTCCAAGTTAAAAACAGAAGATACGAAAATGTCAAATACATCCAAGTTGTTAAGAAAGCTGGTATCACTATCAGAACTACCGAGTTGGAAATTGGTTCCTATGATCCTTCCGATGAAATCTACACTAAAGATTTCCCAGAAAGTGATACCCCAGGTTCTTGGTTGGCAAGAGGTAGCTACCAAAACACCTCTACTTATTACGAAGGTGACAAGGAATTGTTCGCTACCCCATGGACTCTTGAATTAGTTGCAAAAAGTTAGATTAGAGATCAATAGTTAAAGTTAAGACATAGATTAGAGAAGAAATAAAAGAATATATAAAAAATCCGAAAACAATAAACGGCTCCAAGAAAAAAGAAACAAACAAACAACCAACTTAAAAAAAAATATGCCAATTTTTAAATCTCTCAAGACCAAAGTAATGGGTTACTCAGTGTAAGACTTGTGTGTGTGTGGATAAGTTAATCACTTCCAAGAAAAGCGAAATCTGGGCGATGTTATCGTACCACACAAAGAAACAATACAAATTAAACTGAGACAATTGCAGGCAAGACGAAGAAAAAAATTAAAAGCGAGTGCTTTTGTCTCTCTCTCTCTCGCACTCTTACTCTATTCGACCCACTTATTTTTTTTTTTTCTTTCTGTGCTTTTCTTTTTGCTTCGCATTGCCTGGTTATCAATCCCGCACACTGTTGATTTCCCACCATACAACCAACCAGTTTTATTTATCATTTGAAGAACTAGACTCGACCATTATGAGTGTTCGTTCTGCAACCCACGCTGGTGCTTGGTATACCAGTAGCTCAACAAAATTAAGAAAACAACTTGATGAATTTTTTGCCCAAGCAAAATCCTTAAAGTCCACCATTAGTGGGGAAAATTCAACACATGGAATTGAAGGGGCAAGGATCCTTATCGGTCCACACGCTGGTTATGCATATTCCGGTGAACGGTTGGCAGAAGCATTCAATGCTTGGGATACATCAAATGTGGAAAGAATATTCTTATTGGGGCCTTCCCATCATGTGTATTTTAAGGATTACGCATTACTTTCCCAATTCGATTATTATGAGACGCCGTTCGGCAATATTCCAGTAGACACGGCCGTTACGAAAGAGTTGATTAGCAAAAAGTCTTCAAGAGGTCCTATTTTCAAGTACATGTCAAAGGATATAGACGAAGAGGAGCATTCCTTTGAAATGCATGCACCATTTATTCATTACAAGGGTGCAACTTCCTCACGTGGAGTGCCGAAAATAATCCCGATATTGATAAGTGGGACTGACGACAAGTTACAACTGGATATAGTTGAATCATTGCTTCCTTATATGGAGAAAGAAGAAAACCATTTCATAATAAGTTCTGATTTTTGTCATTGGGGTTCACGATTTGGATACACCAAGTATTTGCCGTCTAGCAAAGTCACGTTGGATACTTTGGATGATGAGATTACGTCGTTGGGTATGTTTCAGAGGACGAAAGGTTTGGAGATATACAAGTCAATCGAACTATTGGACAAGTTGGCACTTGAAATAGCATCTTCTGGATCATCGGCTGCATGGAAGAAATATATTGCCACATCGGGAAACACAATCTGTGGCCAGAAACCTATTTCAATTGTTCTCAAGTTATTGGAGAGATATGAGAAATATACTCCATCTGATGGTAATGTTTTTGAATGGATCGGTTATTCTCAGAGTAACCCAGTTCATAAAAGTAGCGAAAGTAGTGTTTCCTACGCTTCAGGTTATGTCAAGTTATAAATAATGAGTAATGAGGGTACGGTTATAGGGTATTTGTCGTCGTCTTTTTTCTATATATATTAGAATGTTTAGGCAGTTATGATTTTGGTTTTTATTGTTTTTTTTGTTGTTATATATTGTTGCTTTATAATGCTATATTTGATTTGATATAAGATCTTAAACTAGTGTAGTAAATTATTGCGCCGATTCGCGTCTATCGTCACTTGTGTGTTGTTTGGTGTATATTTTTTTTTTTTTTTTTTCCTTCCTTTGTTTCTCCTCCTATTTTTTTTCCTTTTGTAATATATTTTTTTTTTCTTTCTAACTTTCTTTGATTCCATATAGCCTGTGTTACGGACCAACCTTCATTATTAAACATGAGTGACGGGAAGTTATTCACAAGATGCAAAAGCTCAGAGTTACGGGCCGAATTGGATCAAGCATTCAAGAAATCTAAACCTGTTTCCAGGGTTATACTAGTTCTCAAGAAGGTTTTGGCAAATATTATATTCAACAACCTGGAAGTGTCCTGTTTAATGAAAGATATTATCCCATTAATGAAATTAGATGATCTTGAAGTGAGGAAATTGTGTTTGGAATTTATATCTGCCTTTGCAGCATCTAATCCAGACGCGGACGATGCCATCCCATTCCTTAGTCGCTTCCACAGCGATCCTACCCCATACCTTCGTGTGTTAGCATTGAAAACCATGTCATCAATTAATAGAAAGGAATTTATAGAGTTGTCCATCACTTCTTGCAAGAAACTGTTATTCGACAGTGACCCAGAGGTAAGGAAATCGGCCGCCTTTGCTGTGGCCGGAATTTTTCAACATGATCCCGCAAGAGCCGAAAAGGAAAACTTGCTTCAGCACTTGAACGAACTATTGTATGATTCAAATACTTTGGTTGTGTCAAATGCATTGGCATCGTTGAGTTCGATAATAGATAGCAGTAGCAACTTGGGCCTAACAATCGACAGAAACCATACCTCGACATTGATCAATCTATTGAGTTCAGCAAATGAATGGGAGCAAACGTATATTTTGAACGCATTGGTGTATTACGTACCGCAAACTGATGATGAAGCTTTGAATCTAATTGAATCTGTTTTGCCAGCCTTGCAACATGAGAATTCCTCGGTGGTGATGAATGCCATCAAGGTGGTGATTTACTTCTGTAACTACGCCAGAAATCCGGAGTTGCGTCTTCCAGTGCTACCCAAAAGGTTGGGTAATTCTCTTGTGTCCTTGTTAGCCAAACCATCAGAGACTCAGTTTCTTGTATTACGTAATGTCATTTTGTTATTATTAGGCAGAATGGATTTGGTCAGTTTCAACGTGGAAATGTTCTATTGTAAATTTGACGACCCCATTTATGTGAAAGATACCAAGCTTGAGATTATTTATTTGCTAGCCAATGAATCAAACGTTGGCCTGGTTCTTCGAGAACTTGAAGAATATGCCACAGAAGTTGATGTATCCATGGCCAGGAAGGCTATACGTGCTTTCGGTAACCTTGCAGTGAAATTGGAAAATGCATCCGAACAATGTGTGGAAGTGATCTGCGATTTGGTTTCAAATGGTATATCATATATTGTACAAGAAGCTGTCATTGTCATCAAAAACATTCTACGAAAATACCCTGGCAAGTTTGAGTATGCCATTAACGAATTGATCAAACACTCTAGTCTTATCGATGAACCCGATGCTAAAACAGCATTTATTTGGATTATCGGTCAACACTGTGAAAGCATAAAAGAATCAAAGAGGATCTTGGAAGATTTCATCAATTCATTTAAAGATGATCCAGCAGAAGTACAATACGCAACGTTGACAGCAGTGACGAAATTCTACTTGAAGTTCCCTGAACAAGGAGAGTCTATTGTTTTACAAGTATTGAAATGGGCAACTGAAGAAGTTGACAATCCAGATATTAGAGACCGCGGGTTCATCTATTGGCGGTTGTTATCTTCCGAGAATGCTAGCGGTCCAAACGGAGAGTTCCAATCAAATACCAAGAAAATCGTGTTGAATGATAATCCTGTTATTAGCTCAGAAAACGACAACATAAACCCTGCTATCCTTGAAGAGTTGGAATTAAACATTGGAACATTAGCATCTATCTACTTGAAACCAGTACAAACTGTCTTCCGCATGGCTAGACACAGGTCGCTTACGTATAGTCCTTCGTTACAGAGAAGAAACCTGTTGCCAACACTTCATAGCAGCAGTCCTCGAAAGACCAGTAGGAGTCTGAAAGAAAATTCTCCAAGTGTGGACATTGGCAGACGCATGTCTTATAGAAGACAAAACAGTGATAGTGGTAGTACCAGAAGCAATAACATACTCCCAGGGGAAAGAAAAATGCTACATCTGCCACAGCCACCACATCCACCACCACTATCCCATTCACAATCACTACCACTACCACTACCACAAAAGGAAAATTTAGCAAAGAAATTTTCACGAAAGGCTTCATTCATAACAAATAAAATCAAAAACTAGTGTTTATATACATACCAACCAACTATATACAAGTATATACTCCCAAGTAAATTTTTTTTTTTTCTTTTAATTCGTTTACTGTTATCTACGAACAACATTTAGAAGTTTGACATTTGGTGAAAACCTCACTGTAGAATTGGCATTAACAATAGTCTCTGAATTGGCCGGTGGTAAATGTGGTTCTGGTCCATCGGGTATTTCCTCCTTTAATTTCTGCAAATCCATACCCATAAATGCAGCCAAAATTATCAATGCTGCAGGACGAGACAGCACTTTCATTTGTTCTCTACAAGTACTTGAAGCCACGCATAAAGGACACCCCCACTTACATTCACAATGAAGGACTCGTCTGTAAGTAGCCTGTAATATTTCATCAATTGATTCAAAACATTTAAATGATATTCCCGTGCCGGAATTGCCACCCTTGGTATCGTAAAATACTAATCTAGCGGGTCGTTTCCTGCTGTTTTCCCTGGCAGAAAATTCCTTTAATGGCGACTTGCATTCAGTTGATAATTCCATATCAGCTATGTTTCTCCCATTGTCAGGTGCGCCGTTGATATGTATCGGTAACATGTTCATGATTGCATGCGCTGCAGCGTGTATACCGCCGGCAGCTGAAAGTTGTTTATCATGGATGATATCCAATGCATCTGATGGAACATTCAACCAAAATCCTTTAGCGTATGCAATAACTGGTGGGTTTTTAACTTCAACCACTTCTAATATTTCTTCTTGTCGATTAACTTTGAAAAACCCAAATACTAGCATGGTGATTTTAATTTTACCTGAAAACGCAGGTATATCGAGCGCTTTTGGTGCTTCGGGTGGGTATAGTGGTTTCACACATTCAACTTCTTCCGGATCTACATCAGTATAATCTCTCTGCAGCGTTGTCCAGTCCACATTAACCCTTTCTACCTTTGCATAGCGGTCTTCATGATTGAATTCCTTAATCAAGTAAGGTTGTCCTTGATGGAGGAAAATCCCCCCTTCATATAAGGTAAACGTGGTTCTCAGTAATTCAATCTCTTCAATGACAATATTTCGATTGTTAGTGATATCAACCACGGCGATGGCAGGCTCTTCTATTGCTCTTATAGCTACTTGGTTGTGTGGTCTTGAAGAAGCAAACCTAGGATGCGTTCTATAACTACCATCAACATCACGAATAAGATTATCTTCCAAAATCTTGGTGAATTCATCTTCTGATCCCTTGGGCATAAACCAATGCATATCTGAAAGTGTTATTGCCTCTTCGAAAGCAGCGCATTGTAAATGTTTTTCTAAAATCAATCTACCACATTCCATATCTCTTAAGCCATCAACACATAAATCTTCATAGTTATTACCAATCAATTCATGTGGGTTTTCCAAGTAGTATTGATCCACCGGACTCCTTCCAGGAACAAAAATAGCAAGACTGCCCCGTGCATCTCTTCGTCTACCTGCTCTTCCAAATTGTTGATGCAAGTTCAGTTTCAGCATTGGGAACCCACAAGTTATTACTACATCCAAATGAGATAAATCAATACCTAATTCCAATGCATTGGTGGCAACAATAGCTCGAAGCTGGCCATCAAACATTTTCTTTTCAATAATTCTTCTATCTCCTTTACTATATCCTCCTCGGTATGCCATTATATCACTTTGATCAATCCCGGACTTGCTGAATGCATCCTGTAGTAAATGTCTTACTTCTTTCATTAACATTTCACAAATAACTCTAATGGGACAAAATACAATTACTTTCAAGTTTTCATTACATACCAATGTATTTAATAACAATCGAGCCAGTTCTCTAACCATACTAACACGCGGTTCGAACTGATCAGGAGTAGTTTCTTTCTTTCCTTCATCTCCTCGGTGGTTCATCAATGTTGGTGGGTTCCACACAACGAGCTTCTTCTCACAACATGGACTTCCATCTTTATCTACATGCACAATCGACTCGTCATCGGATAATGCACAGACAACTTTGAAGTGATTAATTGGGTTCTGGATCGTTGCAGAACATGAAATAAACCTTATGTGATCGTCTACCAGAACGTATGATTTTATTCTTGCTAGCCGTGCCATTACCAATCCGACGTTGAGTCCGAAAGTACCTTTATATACATGCAACTCGTCCATGACAACAAACTTCAATGACCGAAGAAACTCTCTCCAGTTGTCAAAATTGTGGCCAGGAAGAATGGACGCGTGTATGGTATCTGGATTTGTAAAAATAATATCCGACTCTTTCAGAATTTTCATCCTCTCTTTGAAAGGTGTGTCCCCGTCATAAGTATTGACAA
Source organism: Candida tetrigidarum (assembly GCA_030557055.1). Lineage (NCBI taxonomy): Eukaryota > Fungi > Ascomycota > Pichiomycetes > Serinales > Debaryomycetaceae > Candida > Candida tetrigidarum. The sequence goes on from JAKTVF010000024.1 coordinate 19,494, forward strand.
CGATAGGTCGATCAGAAGGTATAGGTAGTTGGCTGATAAAATCTTTGAAATGTCTCATCTGATCCTGAGCTAACGCTTTTGTTGGGAAAATGAAAAATGCTGTTGTGGTTCGTCCTTGTAACCCATTTGCGATATCACTTAGGATTGAATTCAAAACAGGAATCTGGTAGATCAACGACTTTCCTGAAGCCGTCAGTGTACTAACAATGACATGGGAATTGTTCATTGGATCTAGTAATGCATTCAACGCTGTTGCTTGGTGACAGTACAATCCAGGATTACTATTTACATCATCATTGTCACCATCACCATTGCCATCTATGGAGATACCTTTGGTTCGTAGTAGTGCCTCTTTGAGTTCTGGCTGCACAATTTGTTGCACTTCAGGTGACAATTTTTGATGCTGGGGTGGTCTTGCTTCATTGAGCAATTGAACCGATGTTATTTGTTCTTCATAAAACTTGGACTCTTTCAAGCCCTCAATCATTTCGTCTGTTGTTAAAGTAACACTCGCGTCTGGAGTCACGTTCTTCTTTTGTTCTAGAACTTTCACCATATCTTCGAGATGAGGTGGCTCTGGTATACGCTTTGTAGCTTCCCTAACCAACCTATTCTCTGCCTCTTCTTGGGTGGTACATTTATCAATAAAGTCTTGCAATAACTGGGTGAACTTCGTATTCCTTCTCTTGATAAGGTTGGTCACTTGTTGTTTTGGTAATGGTTGAAGTTGAAACCTGTTGTCTTCCAAGAAAAATCCTTGTCTTTGTTCGGATTTGTAATCACCAGCATTAGTTTTCCTCCGTTTTGTGTTTGACCCTTTCAATATTTTGCCTATCCCATGAACCTTGGCGTCCTGGAATGTAAAGATCAAAATCTGTTTGGAGTTACGCGTGTGTTCATCGAATTTTTCAGCAATGGCTGTTTGTTGATACCCATGATCGCCTACTTTCACCTCTTCCACAAAGGAAAGCATGACCTGGTTCTCATCGACATAGTCATAGAATATTTCACTTTCAGGGAATAGATACTTGTAGATCGATAACTCCAACGGGGTAATGGAACTGTTCAATTTCTGGAGTAGATCAAGTGATGGGATCACGCTTCTTGAATGTGACGCCAAAAACGTTAGATGAGTATTGATTTCAGAAAATAGTCGAGTTATCCTTTGGAAGAAAGGTGACAATGACGACTGCTCCATTATTATTGGTCAAGACTTTAAGAGTTGTTTTTCTTTTTTTTTTTTTTTTTCTTATCGTGTAGTAAAGTGATTTGAATACAATACTTGTGTAAGGTAAATATAGTGTAATTATTGATTTTTTGTGCGTGTCTGTGTGTGGTTTGTAAATATTCTGACCGCAGCAGTTACTCCGCGACACAACTATTTCTATTGTCTGTAAATCTAATGATGTGACGGAGCAAAGCAATTTTAATTCTGATCATAAAAAATAAGAATAAAAATAAAATAAAATTTCGATAAGCCTTAGCAATCCAATTCCATTCAAGGATCTACATATATAAAAGTAAAGGACACGGGGGCCTCTTATTAGAACGTATATCCAATTTGTTTATTTATTTTTCATTTAAGTGTTTTTTTTTTGGAGTACCTATATCAATTGACACACATTATATATAATTACACTGCACCTGTACAACTATGCAAGCTGCATTTTCAAAATTGAAACTCAAAAGTAGAGCTTCTGATATCCCTGAAGCCGAGCCACCAAGTACTGCTGGAAAACCACCTTCAACAAGACAGATCTACCAATCGAGAGAAAACTACGGGGTCAATTTCGGTGCATGCTTCGTTTTAGAGAAATGGATCTATCATGACTTGTTCTCGGAAACAGATGGAGATACCGAATTGGATGCTGTCCTGTCCTTGGTTAAGAAATTTGGTGAAGACGATGCCAGAACCAAGTTCGAACAGCATTGGAATAACTATGTCACCGATGACGATTGGAAATGGCTTCAAGATCACCACGTGACATCCATCCGTTTGCCAGTTGGGTATTGGGACATTGATGGTGGCTCATTCACTTCTGGCTGTAAATTCGACAAGTACAAGAATGTTTACAAGAATGCTTGGAATATTATCAAGGATAAGTATATTCAAAAAGCATTGGACCATAACATATCCGTTCTTGTTGATGTCCATGGATTACCAGGTGGTGCCAATAGTTCTGGCCATTCAGGTGAAACTGGAAGTGGTGGTAAATTCTGGAATGACCAAAAAGCCCAACTTAATGCTGCTAAAATGATGGGATGGATTGCCAATGACTTGAAGAAATTTGAAAATATTGCTGGTATTCAAGTTGTCAATGAAGCCGAGTTTGCTGACCCTGCTAAAAAGCAAGCCACCTATTATGCAGCCTGTATTACTGAAATTAGGAAAAGTGACAATCTGGTGCCAATTATTATTTCCGATGGATGGTGGGCCGATCAATGGGTTAAATGGGTTCAAGAGAAACAAGGACCAGATGGATACATTGGTGTTGTGTTGGATGAACACGTCTACAGATGTTTTTCTGATGATGACAAGAAGAAGACCCCACAACAGATTATCGACGATTTGAGTGGAGATATGTTGACTAATTTAACTGACGATGGTAATGGTGTAGAAATCATTGTTGGAGAATATTCTTGTGTTTTGGACGGTCAAACCTGGGATAATGATAAGAATGCCAATCGTGATGAATTGGTGGAGAGATACGGCCAACGTCAAGGTGAATTATTGGCAGAAAGAACTAGTGGTTACTATTTCTGGACTTTTAAATTCCAGTCGGGTAATGGGGGTGAATGGGATTTCAAAACAATGACAGAAAAGGGTGCATTGATCCCACCACCAACACCAACTAAACAGCCTTCAAAAGAACAATTTGAAGAAAAATTAAACAACGCGTTTGGTGGTCACGTGGGTTACTGGAATAGTCAAGACCCTAATGGCAAATATGAACATGACAATTTCAAAGATGGGTTCACCGTTGCTTGGAGTGATGCAGATGCATTTGCCAAATTCAATAGTTCTAAAATTGGTAAAAGAAAAGCTTGGAAACGTTCTAGATTGCAAGAATCTGAAGCTTACAAGAAAGGACTGAAGTGTCTTTGGGAATGGGAACAAGGGTTTGATCAAGGATTACAAGCATTTTACGATGCTGCAACTTGATTGGATCGGACAAATAGTTCCGTGTGTACGTTTGTTTAGTTTACAACTATATATATTTATTTTATTTAATTAAAGTTTTGCAATAAAACATGAAGAAAAACAATACCAATGAGGAAGACACCGCAAAAAAAAAAAATTCGGACATTGCTTACCGTAGTTACCATTAGTTAATATCAAATCGGGTAACTCTTAGAGCGATTTGACTCTAATGACCACCTCGCTCGCTAATGCGTTCCCTGTATGTATATGGTACTAACAAGCGATCCAATCATAACTACGGTGGGAATTACACAAAGCAATAAAACCAAAGAGCAACAATAGAAAAACAACACAAACCACGAGGTTAGTTATGGGCGTTCCATCATTTCAAAACGCCGCATAAATTTTGGAATGTTCGTATGTGCGAATAACATTTACATAGAATGAAACAGAAACTCATTTCTTTTAATTTTTATTTTTATTTAATGGGAAACTATAAGTATAAGATCTGCCCATTAACCCCACCATTTCTGTTGACCCCACAAATTACTCCGGCAACTAAAATAATAATAATAAGAAAAATAATAATAATAAAAAATTAGATGATGAAGATCCAGGCGATTCGTTTCAAATGCTTATTTTTTTCTTGCACGGAAATATATGGTTCCTGAGACTAAGAAAAAAGAGAAAAAAAAAAGCCAATAAAAATCGGACCCAATTCTTGTTATCGGATAAAATACTATCAAGAAAAATAGAAGATTGAAATTTACAAGAACTATAATTCAAATTACAATCTGATCACTTTAGATAAGCTATCAGTAAAAGAAATAAAAAAATAATAAAATGCAATAAGATTAATATTCAGGTTTCATCAACTGTTGGGATTGTCTCCGAAACAATTAAAACAACAAAAAGAAAAGAGCAACTAGAAAAAATTATATCTTCAATGTACGTGGGATAAATGTAGTTATGGCGTTTTTCACATAACGCTGTACGTTTACACCACTAGGATGTATGACCGACTAAAAAATAAGGCAAAAAGAAATTGAAATTGAATTAGAGAGAGAGGGGGGGCGGGAAAACAGAACTAAAAGGAAAAAGAGGGGCGACAGAAATTAATTGAGAAATTTTTCAAACGACGGAAAATAGATAGCTGTAACCTGCTCTAATAAAGTAATGAGGGCAATTGGAGACAAAGTAAAATGTTGAACCGCTAAGGTAATCCGATTAAGCGCGTCTTTGAGTAATATTGAGATAAGTTATGACCAATTGTAACCTCTTAATCTGTAGATAAGCAGTAATTAAAAAAATCAAAAAATCACGAAATCAAAAAAAATATTAATACATGGGTTTCGGCGGACACTATATGTAGGAATTCCCCCGCCAATCGTATCAAAAGTTTCTTTTGTGGTTAAGATTTTGTGTAATTAGATTTCTTTCTTTTTTTTTTTTTTTTTTTTTTTTGGGTGTTTTTTATTCCAATTTTTTTTTTTTCCATACTATCAGCCTTTTTGGGGGAATGAAAACTAATTGAAAAAACCACAATATAAAATGACTCCAAATTTCCCTCTCAAATGAATCAATAATTTGTTTTTTTTTTTAGGAAACACATTCCAATAATCTCTTTATTCAACAAATATAATAATGGGTGTAAAAGAAGCTAATTTAGTGACTTCAGTCGCTTCAATTCACGAATCGGGGTCTCAACCCTCTGTTGATGAAAAAAATATCCAATACAATGAAAAGAATATCGACCACATCTCAGAAACTTCATTAGATCCTGCCTTGGGCCCAGATACCCTTGCGCGTGGTCTTAAAAGTAGACATTTATCTTTAATTGCCCTTGGGGGTTCCATTGGTACTGGTCTTTTCCTTGGTTCTGGTTTAATTTTGGCAACTTGTGGACCTGCCAGTTTCTTACTTGCATTTATAATTATGTCTTTCGTTGTCTATAATGTTATGGAATACTTTGCTGAAATCGTTCTTTTCCGTCCTATCCCAGGTAATGGTCCAATTACTTTCGTTAACGACTATCTTTCATCATCATTTGGTTTCGCTATTGGTTATAACTATTGGTATTCTTTCAGTATACTTATTGGTGCTGAGGTTACTGCAGCTGCTATGCTTATTAGATATTGGACTGATGCTGTGCCGGTCGCAGTTTGGATCACTATTCTTCTTGCTTTAATCATCATCTTGAACTTTATGCCAGTTAAATACTATGGTGAAACCGAATATTGTTTGGTTATGATTAAGGTTATCGTTCTTATTATCTTGATCATCACTGGTTTGGTTATCATGCTTGGTGGTGCTCCAAACCACGACAGATTAGGTTTCAGATACTGGAAAGGCGGTTTGGCATTTGCCGAACACTTAACTGTTGGCTCGACTGGTAGATTCTTAGGTTTCTGGACTGCTATCATCAAATCTGGTTTCTCATTTATCTGTGGTCCAGAATTAATCTCCACTGCCATTGGTGAAACCGTTGGTCCAAGACAAAATGGTAGTAAAGCAGCTCGTCGTTTCATCTACAGATTGATCTTCTTCTATGTCGTTGGTAGTTTGATCATCGGTGTCATAGTCAGCTCTAAAAACCCAAGATTGATCGGGGATGGATATGATGCATCTGCTTCACCATTTGTTATTGGTATCCAAAACGCTGGTATCCACGTTTTGAACCACATCATCAACGCTGCTATCTTAACCTCCGCTACCTCTGCTGGTAACTCCTTCTTGTACTCCAGTTCCAGAATGTTGTTCTCCATGGCTGAACGTGGTAACGCTCCAAAGATCTTCGCTAAGGTTAACAGATACGGTGTTCCTTACTACTCCGTCGCCGTTTCTTCCGCCTTTGCTTTGTTAGCTTACTTGAATGTTTCTTCATCATCTGCTACCGTCTTCACTTGGTTGTCAAACCTTTCTACCATCTCTGGATTTATCGGTTGGGCTACTGTTGGTATTGCCCATATTCGTTGGAGAAAAGCTGTTGTTATGAACGGACTTATGGACAGATTGCCATACAAGTCTAAGTTGCTCCCATACGGTACTTACTTTGCTGTCGGTTTCTTGATTCTTGTCATCATCACCAACGGATACGGTGTCTTCTTTGACTTTAATGCCGGTGATTTCTTGGCTGCTTATATCACTTTGCCAATTGTTGTGGCCTTGTACTTTGGTCATGTTATCTACCAACGTGTTGTCCACAATGACACTAACTGGGTCATTCCACTTGAAAAGATTGACTTGATCACTCATTTGGATGAAATTGAACAAGAAGAACTTGATTACGTTGTTCCTGTTCCAAAGAACTTCTTGGAAAGAATCTGGTTCTGGATTTGTTAGTTGCATTTTTATAATTTATTATTTAATCTTTTGCGCATTTTTTTTTATTATTTTTTTTATAAACCAAAAATGCTTTAGTTATGTTTGTAGAGCAAATATATTATTATTTTCATGTTAAAATTTATAAGCAAATTGTTGTTTCTGTATGTATGCATTGTAACACAGCAGCCGTTTCTTGGTGGTTCCATTTTTCAAAAAAATGTGGGGTACTTCTATATAGATCAATTTGTTTTTCCAAGAGGAGTTCAAGAGCTGACATCCACGGAAGCTATGTTAATTGTTCATTAGCGGAGGATTTCCCAACACATAGATCATTATTACCCTTTCGTCCAAAATTAAACTTCTAAATCAGGGACATCTCAAGCATATAGTTTAATTAGCGATTGCGGGGATTATCAACCTTCAATCCGAACCTACAATTGTTTGTATTTTTCTTAGCAAGTAATAATTAAGAAAATAAATAAACAAAGAAATAAAATTTCTTGAGCTACGAATCCCGCTAATTTGTAGACTTTACTAAGAGAATACTCGAGACAAAACTTTACTCAATATTAGCTTTCTCTGGATATACTTTTGTGTTTTGGCATAGCCACAAGGCTGGTTGAGTATTTCTAGAACCCAACTACCTGGCAATAAAAAAAATTCTTCTACCTTGAAGGTTTCCCAACATTGGGCAAATTACAATAAAAACGTATCAAGACAGAAGTTGCAGTAGCGGGATTCCTACCCCAATAAAACGATGAGCAAAAGAAGATACAGTAGACTAAAATTATCCCGGGGCTAGAAACTATTACGTAATAACGCTAAGAAATAATCGTACACATCATCACAGGCTAATACATTGCTAAGTCATTGAAAAAAAAACAAAAAAAACGGATATATATTCATGGATAAACGGATAAAATAACCCACAAATTGCAATATGATTGTTTAATCTATGGATATTGAATTACATCCCCACAAACGATACTATAATTTAGTTCTTGGCATTAACTTTCAACAATAAAAATTTCATTGGTGTTCATGTTGGGTGCTGCGATATTAGTCTGCAAAAAAAAAAAAAAAAAGAAAATAATTTTTTGGAGTTTTTGTGGTACTTTTATTGCAATCTATTGATCTTCGATTACCGCTTATTTTTTTATCTATTCCCCTCGTAATTGTAGTATCGAACAAATTATTATCAAAGAAGATATACCACAGTGTTTTGAAAAAAAAAAAATAATAAACATTACAAATACTGCCCTTAAATTCCTTCCAGAAAATTTTATTGTAAATCAGACAATGATACTAGGAATTTAAACTATCCAAGTACAACCAATAATGAGTACCAATAAATCCAATTTGTTTACCTCTGTCTCTCCCAGTAACGGCTCGGTGTTTCAGGTTTCCAATAATGAGAAAGACATCAAGTTTATTGAAAAATCAGAAGACCAAGTTTCAGAATCATCCATCAATGGAAATATCCCTTCGGAAACCCTTGCTCGTGGTCTTAAAAGTAGACACTTGTCGTTAATTGCCCTTGGTGGTTCCATCGGTACTTTTCTTTTCCTTGGTTCTGGTTTGACTTTGGCCATTTGCGGACCTGCTAGTTTATTACTCGCCTTCGTCACGTTATCGTTCGTTGTTTACACTGTCATGGAATATTTCGCTGAAATCGTTCTTTTCCGTCCTATCCCAGGTAACGGTCCCATGGCTTTTGTAAACGACTACGTTTCTTCTTCATTAGGTTTTGCTATCGGTTACAACTATTGGTATTCCTTGAGTATTTTGGTTGCCGCAGAAATCACTGCTGCTGCCATGCTTATTGAATACTGGACCACTGCTATTCCTATCGCTGTGTGCATTACTGTTTTCCTCACATTTCTTGTTGGGTTAAACTTCTTACCAGTGAAATATTACGGGGAAACTGAATATTGCTTGGTGATAATTAAAGTGGTGGTTATCATTGTCTTGATTATTACCGGTTTAGTAATCATGCTTGGTGGTGCCCCAAATCACGACAGAGTTGGTTTCAGGTATTGGCAAGGCGGGTTAGCCTTCCAGGAATACTTGACTAGTGGATCCACCGGTAGGTTCTTAGGTTTTTGGACAGCCGTCATCAGATCAGGTTTCGCTTTCATTACCGGTCCAGAGTTGATCTCGACAGCTATTGGGGAAACTGTTGGTCCAAGACAGAACGGTGGTAAAGCTGCTCGTCGTTTTGTTTACAGATTGATCTTCTTCTACGTTGCTGGAAGTTTTATTATTGGAGTTATTGTAAGCTCCAAAAACCCAAGATTGATCGGTGATGGGTATGATGCTTCTGCATCCCCATTTGTTATTGGTATTCAAAACGCAGGAATACCAGTATTAAATCACATAATCAATGCAGCCATTTTAACTTCTGCGACTTCTGCTGGTAACTCCTTCTTATATTCGAGTTCGAGGATTTTATTTTCTATGGCTGAACGTGGCAACGCTCCACGGATTTTCGCCAAGGTAAATAAACATGGGGTCCCATATTATTCAGTTGGCATTTCTTCTGCTTTCGGTTTATTAGCCTTTTTAAATGTTTCGTCGTCTTCTGCCACTGTGTTCACTTGGTTAGCAAATCTTTCTACCATCTCTGGGTTTATTGGTTGGGCTGCCGTGGGTGTTGCTCACATACGTTGGAGAAAAGCTGTTGTTATGAACGGACTTATGGACAGGCTTCCATACAAGTCCAAATTGCTTCCTTATGGTACTTATGTTGTCGTAGTCTTTTTAGTCATTGTGATTATAACAAATGGGTATGCTGTATTCTTTGACTTCAATATTGGTGATTTCTTGGCTGCTTATATCACTTTGCCAATTGTTGTCGCCTTGTACTTTGGTCATATGATCTACCAGCGTGTTGTTTATAATGACACTAACTGGGTCATTCCACTTGAAAAGATTGATTTGATCACTCATTTAGATGAGATCGAGAAAGAAGAACTTGATTACGTTGTTCCTGTTCCAAAGAACTTCTTGGAAAGAATCTGGTACTGGGTCTGTTAGACACGTTAAAGGACAAACAATTTAACCAAACATTAAACAAAAAACTGCAAGCGCAAAAAACAAAAAAAAAAAAGGATTAAACTTAGACTATGTTTGTAGATCAAATATATGAGTATACTATTGTTATGGGTAGTTCCATTGTTACTCTTCTTCAACACTATCTGTATGTTTCTCTCAAGTTGTGTGTTCCCGTGACTAAACTTACAAACAAGAAAAAAAAAAAAAATATTGAAACTATGGGGGTGTGTAGAGAAGGCAAAAAATGAGTCCGATATTTAAACTTACTTACCATTTTTATTTTCTTTATAATTTAAGAACCCACACTCAATATTTGTATTCCTAAAAGGAGGCTCTAGCCATGACATCGCAGTTAAAATCGACTTCTGAGCTAGATGGCATATCACGCAAGATCACACAGAGAATTGAAAACAATTCACCTACTTTTCAACAACTATTCAATCTATTACTTGATTTGTTAAATTTATTTGATGCACAGATCAGTATGTTGGACTCCAGAGGATACTGTGATTATGAATTAGCATACGTTACTTATACCACCTGTATTCAAGTTGTGGAGTTGATGAAAACTAGAACCACAGCAAAGAGTAGAGATATTTTTACTGGTATCCAACTACAAACCCGAAAGAAGGCAACTAGTTTTAAAACCATTATTAATCATTTCACCAATGGCAACGCGCAAGGGAAAGCAGTAGATGAGGACCCTCTACTCAGCAGATTCAAATCACTTAGTGATGGAGTGACTCCTAATAATAAAGCATCACTGAACGAGGTGTTTCGAGAATGGATAACATCAACTGATCTTAAACATGAATTGAATCAAAAAAAAGTATTACTAATAGACTATAGACTCAAGAAAGACTACTTGAACAACCATATAAAACACAAGGATTTAGTAAATATTGAACCTAAAGAACTAGCAAAGCTACTGGAATCGGCGACAGATCAAGATTTGGAAATGTTGGTTAAGAAAACAGCACCCCATGACCAATACCAAATATTCCTCGAGAGACACAAATATGATTTGATTGTGATATACAACTATAACTACGGAGCTGAAACAACAGATAGATTTATGGCAATATTAGACTTCAAAGACAAAACTAATCCATTTACGAAATTGATCGCAATTCTAATGAATAACAAGTACATCAGCTCCCGGTTAAAAATGTATCCCCTGTTTCTTTCTGGAGGGGTGTTAAACTGGTACAAGACATTTGGTGATAGTTATCTAGAGAGAACCATAGTTTCCAATGGTGTTGTCAACACTCCTGAAAATCAGTACTTGAAGTCATTCAGTGATTACGTTTCTAGTGCCAAAGACAAACCACCCAAAGTACAGACCAAAACTCAAAATGGAGATTATATCAGACCATCTCATAGAAGAATAAATGAATTTGATCCTATTCCAGTTAAAAAAGGTCCTACTGTATTTACAACACTGAAAGTTGATTTGCCACCAACCCCATCACCACCTCGTGCTTCCACTGCCACTACTACTGCTACTACTACCAACAACGTTGCTTCTCCCTCACAACCACGACCACAACCACAACCAAGAGCAGCACAACCTTTGCCCCATGTTCCAGAAAAGAAATCGCCCAGTCCTATTACTAAAGAAATCACAGTCTCATCTAAAAAGTCACAATACCTAGAACTGTATACTACTGGTTTGACCAACCTAGGCAACTCGTGCTATATGAATTGTGTCGTCCAATGTCTTGCTGCCACCCCAGAGCTTACTTCCTTTTTCTTCCCCACCATCACCGAGTCGTTTACTGATCATTCTTACAAGCAACATATAAATGTGAGTAACAAATTAGGAACTAAAGGTCAGCTAACTACAAGTTTTGTCGAGTTGATTTTGAATATGCTTAATAACAATGAAAAATCTTTTAGTCCTGCCAAATTCAAGAAAATTATGGGTACATTATCCCCATCGAAGCAGTTTTTAACGTATGACCAACAAGATTGTATTGAGTTCCTAAACTTCCTCTTGGATGCACTCCATGAAGATCTCAACAATGTCACCATCACTGATCCAAAGGAACGTCAATTGATTACTGATTTGAGTCCAGAACAAGAAAAGAGTAGAGAGACATTACCAGTTAGATTGGCGTCTACTATTGAATGGGAAAGGTATCTCAAATTGAACTTCTCGGTTATTGTCGACTATTTCCAAGGACAACATTTGTCACAATTGAAATGTCTAGAATGTGGGTTTACGTCAACGACTTATAATTCGTTTTCGATTCTTTCATTACCTATTCCTCAAAAGTTGAGCAATGTGGGCAAAGTGCTGTTGAACGAATGTCTTCAAGAGTTTGTGACCACTGAGTTGTTAGATGACAACAACAAATGGTACTGTCCTAAATGTAAAAAATTCACCAGACTGACAAAGAAAATAGCCATAACCAGACTACCACAAGTTTTGATTATCAATTTCAATAGATTCAAAATGACCAAAACTGGTGGTTTCAATAAATTGGAAACTTTTGTTACTTATCCTGTCAATGAAGTGTTGGATATGACACCATACTGGCCAGACGTTGGTTCTAAAATCAATGAAAACAGTACCATGTCTGTTGAAAGGGAACAAGAACTTTTAAAATCATTCCCGGTTAGAAACCAAAAACCACCATTCAAGTATAAATTATTTGGTGTTGCCAACCATTTTGGTAATTTGACCACAGGGCATTACACGGCATATGTTTACAAACACAGTGATTCCAAAAAGAAGAGAAATTGGTGTTATTTCGACGACTCCAAAATTACATTCAATGTTTCACCATCACAAGTTGTCAATAAAAATGCCTATTGTTTATTCTTCCAAAGGGTATAGGTATATATAATTATATAATTATATATTTTCCAGTGACTTTTCTTTGTTTTCTTCAATAAATCGTAATCTTGGGTGATTCCCAACCACATGTTTGCTAACCCCGACCCATAACCAATCCACTTTATCTTCATGATTTATATTAATATCCCCGTGAAATCCATCAACGAAACTTCTATCATTAACCGTTATATTGGTAGTGAAATTAATAAACTCATTAAAGATCGATATTGCCGACCAAAATTGTAGTTTCCTCAAACAGGCAACTAACAAACTAGTTACTTGACCACCATTATAACAATGAATATAAATAGGTTGATATTGACTATGTATTATATAATGTAATGCCTGGATGGTGATTTCGTAATCTAACGGCACCCCTCTTTTCTTACCTTTACCTGATTGTGCACATTCTAAATGGATGAGTTGGATTTGGTTCTCTTTGGAGAAATTATAAAGTTGTGGATCTGTTTCGGCAGTTATTGGGTTGGGTGTTAGGGATATTATAGTTTTTAGTTGTAGTGTCTCAAGGAATTTAAAGTTCACTTCTCGTGGGTATGCACCTCGGTATAGGTTGGGTTGTATCATGCTGAATCGAAGTGGTGGGATATATGTCTCCGGTATAACTTGGGTCATGTTGTGTTTGTTGCTGTTGTTGTGATCGAAGTGGTTGTAATAGTAAGTAGGTATTTTTTGGAATTGATTTTTTTTTCTTTTTCTTTTTCTCTTGGTGGTTGAAATCTTTCGTGATAATACCTGACACCACAATAAGCTACACCACGAGATAAGCTAATACAAGGATATTATATACGTATATATATATTTCGTCTATGTATATGTTAAATGATGAAATAATAAATTAATTTGGAAAAAAAAAAAAATGATGAATATTATAATATTAAAATGAAAATGAAAAATTAAGATGAAAATTAAAATTATGAAATTATTACATTAATTTTGGTTTTTTACAATCTTCAACATTAGTGGCCAAGACATCTTCAATAGACCAACGGGGTGGTTGGCCGATGATTTTAGAACCACCAGCAATACCACTACTAAACTTCAAAAAGATCAAATCACCAATATCATTGATTTTGGTCAAGACATAATCCAAGTCCTCTTTCGTTAATGCTGCACTGACACATAATCTTGCTCTACCACTAATTAACGGAGTAGCAGGATAACTGACAATGACAACAGCAATACCCATATCATAAAGCATTCTTGAAACTGCCGGCATCTTGGATGGAACAAATAGTAAAAATGGAATTACAGGGGAATCATCAGCACCGTAAACAATAAATCCCAATTTCTTCAATCCCAATCTCAAGTAACGAGAGTTGAATGCAATTCTTTGTAATCTTTCTTCACCTTCACCTGGGTTCAATTCACCTTTGATGATTTTCAAAGAGGAGATAATTTGACCCAACACTGGAGGGGGAACAACTTCAGAGTAACCTTGAGTGATATAGTCAATTCTTAATCTCTCAATAAAATCTTTATCACCAGCAATATAACCACCAGTAGCACCAAAAGATTTGGTTAAAGTACCCATCAAAACATCGATTCTGGCAGGATCAACGGAGAAATAGTCACAAACACCTCTTCCACCAGGACCCAATGCACCAATAGAATGAGCCTCATCAACATACAAATAACACTTGTACTTTTCTTTTATTCTGACAATCTCTGGCAAGTTACACATGTTACCTTCCATGGAATATAACCCTTCAACAGATATAATGATCTTGTTCCATGGACGATGGGTTTTTGGCTGACCTTGAGCAATTTGATTACGTATGAGGTTTTCCAAATCTTTCATATCGTTGTGTTTGAAAACCTTAACCGAGGCACCGGACAATCTGATCCCAAATCTAATCGAAGCATGATTTAACTCGTCAGAAATAACCAAGGTTTTAGAGTCAGCAATAGAGGCAAAGAAATTGGCATTAGTACCATAACCTTGACTCACAATGATAGCATCTTCTTTACCAACAAAATCAGCCATAACTCGTTCACACTCACGATGCAAGTCAGTGGTACCACTGTAAAGTCTTGGGGAACAACCGGAAGTACCATAATCGTCAACACATTTCAATGCAAAGTCGGTACAGACACCACTCGACTGAGCAAACCCAAGATAATTGTATGACGACAAATTAAGACATTCTGTGGACGTTCCATCATATAAATAATCTGTTTTACCATCTCTTATACGGTTGAAACACTTGATGTATCTTCCAGGAGCACCGTGGATTGGTCTGGCAAAACAATCGTCGATTCTGGTTTTCAATCTACGAACATAAAAACTTTCAAAACCATCATACCAAGGTGCGTATCCGTCTTTTTCAATCAAATCAGCGTATTCTGCTGGTTTGAAGATTTTACCGAAAAAGTCTCGGATATGTCCAATTATAATCAAGATCAAGAAACAAATATATGTCGATATTAAGATAAGGTATGGTGGCTCATCGTCTATTGGGGTAGGCAAAGGTTCGCCAACGGGATGTTTGGAGACATATAGGTATTCTTTGGATGTTAATTTACCATATTCTAAATTACTCCTAACGTCTAAAGGTCTGCTGTCTTCGGGCGCATTGGGGATAGATTTGGTATATTGTTTGGTTTTGGGTTCTTCCTTCTCTATCTTAGTTGATGACATGAATGGTTATACAAGATTGACAAAAAAAAAGAATACAATAAAAATAAAATAAAATAAAATATGGAAAAAAAAAAAAAATTATAAAGCGAAGGTCTAATTGATTCTGGGATGTGGAACTCGAATACGATGCTTCTTTGTTTTGGGTAGTTGTTGTTTTATGTTAACTCTGGCTTTAGTAGGAGATCTTTAGATAGGAAATGGTACTTGTGGAATATTAAAACGTCTTTTCTATATACAAAATGAAATGATGTTTTGATATTCCTATGGGTATTTGAAAACAAGTGTTGAAAAAGAAGAATAAAGTTCTCTCTCTGTCGCTGTCTACCGTTGTTCTGTTTTGGTGGAAAAAAGAAAATTCTCCTATTTTTTTTTTCTATTGTTTTTTTTTTTATTTCTTTATTTTGCTTAATTTTTCAAAAATTTTCCTAACTTGTCGCGTTTCCATTATTAAATTAACTAGGAAGAACAATCCTACAATAGTCACACTATATGCACACCTTACACGACTGATTACTACATCATTGCCAACACAAAATAAATCATCCCACTAATACCGAGGGACTGCCATTTTTTTTTTTATCATTTTTTTGTCTATTCAACTTTTGTCTATTCAACTTTAAATGTTTTGTAATCTCTTTCATTGTTATCATTAATCAACTGTATCATATAATCATAGTTGGCTAATTCCCATTGTAAATGTCCAATTGATATCACAGTAGTGTCTTTTAATTCGTTCTCTATCAATTCATGACATCTGATCATCACCTCTTCGTCTTCCATACAGGAAAACGCCTCGTCTAGAATCAACAATTCCGGCTCTTTAATGATTGCTCGCAAGAATAACGCCAATTTCTGGTCGGTCATAGATAACTCGTTAAATACCGTATCTCCGTATTTATCAAGTCTATCTTGAAAATACCTCATATATTTTTGTCCTGTCTCGGATATATTTTTCGGATCTCCCTTAAATAAGAAATTCGAGTTCCCAACGTTTTTCACTAAGCCATTAAAGATGATATCCTTCATGGTTTTTGTGTGCTGTGGAACTAAGGCATGTAATTCTGGAGACGAAATCCCTATTCCGTTGTTGATGTCGAAAAAAGTCACTCCACATCCGGTTTTACGCAACTGACCAGAAACAGTAATCACAGATCTCCAGGATTGTGGGTGGTCAGCTGTTATAATCGACAATAATGTGGTCTTACCAGTACCATTATCACCCAATATTCTCCATTTACTACCGGGAGGGATTCTCCAATTGAAATTATCAAAGATCACCAATTTCTTATACGCAACAGAAGCATTCTGGAATTCAATATGTAATCCATCTCTCTCAAAATAATCAGTGTCTATTGGAATTAATTTGGCATGTTTCCTGTGACGAGATTCATGGGATCTATGGGAAGCTTCAACCTTCTGGATCGATTTCTCATATTCGGAATATACCTCTTCCTTCTCTCCTGCAATTTTCACTCCGTCACTATCAACATAACACAAACTATTGATCCATTCTGGTATATCGTCTTGTACTCTCAACCCAAGCACCACACTAATATCCAATTCATTGCTAACACTCCTCAAGGCATCACTAACACTTTTGGTGTTGACGGGGTCCAATCCTAAGAACGGATCATCAATGAGTAACAATTTTGGCTTTGTCATCAATGATTTAGCTATCCTGGCTCTTCGTAGTTGACCATTACTCAAACTGTTGATCCATTTGTGCTGCAAGTGTGATAAATTGAAATATTTCAACAAAGTGTTGACAAAATCCGTGTTGACGTGCTTATTCTTGGTGTTATAATTGTTCAACCCTGTGACATAATTATACACAGAATTCACATCATCCTGCATTTCTAGTTTGCCTTTGTAAGAATATGACTCATATCTGGCTGACATGTGCACTTTATCCAACCCAGAAGCATCTCTGAAGTTTAAAAATTGCAACTGGGCAGAGGAGTCATTGATCAATGGGTATGTCCTTGATAATGGAGGATACAGGATAAAATCACCAGCAAGTATCTTCATCATGGTTGTCTTGGTACTTCCGGTAACGGCCCAGGTTGCAAATTTAGGATTGATAGAAGGAGGATAGATCTGTACATTGGATATCGGGTTGGGGAAAATGAATGGGGTTTTCAACAACGAATCTTTCTTAAACTTGGCATTTTGAATTGACACTAAACAATTCTTCATCGTTGAAGTTTTACTCATTGGGGGGAAGATCCTAGTAACAACAAGAATGGAAAACAACGACTGGAAGCAAAAGGGTTGATTGGGGGTAAAAAGCTACAATATATTTTGTATTATTCTGAGTTTTTCGCGAGAAAAAAATAAAGTTCCCTTAGGACTGGGTTACGCCGAGATCCGGGTTAATGAAACACACATAGTGTCTTAGAAGACGTGGGTATTGTGGGCTGGTGTATAGTATGGTAGGTTGATCGAATAACATTCAGAAGATATATAATCAACATCAGGACTAAATACATAATGTCCTACCATCAATTTTTCTTTCCATCCATATGTCACCCTCTCTAGCGTGTTTATTATCCCGTAAACAAACAAAATGAGAATGTAACCCCCACCTCAAAAAAAAAAAAAAAAATTAAACAATTAACAACACGATTATTTGCGTTTTCTCCGTACTCCAGATTATACATTATTGCCAACGTTACAATGGATTATGTGGACCCAGTGACTACCCAAGAACCCCAAGTTGTCGAATCAACTACTTCAGACGAAAAACCTTCAATCCCACATGATGCAGCTACTGTCAAGACAGAAGAAACAATCGAGAAATTAGAAACAGAAATCGATAAGGCATACGGATTGGTTGAAACCAAATTCCAAGAGTTATGGTCCAGTGCTTCCAAAAATGTTGAAAAGATAGAAATCGAAGAACAAAAACAGAAATTAATTGAACAATTGAATAATACTAGAAAATCATTGAACGAAAAAACTAATGAATTACATGTTCAAGAAAATTTAAAGAAAATTGAAGAGAATTTGAAACAATTATCCCTTGATGATTTTACTAGTTCAGCTAATAAAGCCTTGGACTTGTTAGATTCGAAATTGGAAATTGTTGAAAATGAAGCCAGTAAATATTTTGGCAGCTTTACCTCGTTTTTGTCCAACATTGTTTCAGTAACTCCGGGGGATGGTGATGATGGCAACGCCAATGAGGGTGGTGAAGTTAAGAAGGAAGTCATATTTAACTCTTCGTTGAATCAATATAATAATTATGGAACTACTAGATATGATAATGATTTGTTGAAATTACACACAACCGAAAGTTTTTACCTCAGTGACGGTTTAGATGTGGACACAGAAGTCAAGGAGTTTAATGCAGATGATAAGACTAAAGAAATAAGCGAATTGTTGGAGAAATATCCAAACACATTAACTAAAACCATGAACGAATTGGTGCCTGTCAAGATTTCTTATAATTTGTTTTGGTACAGATATTTCAAGAACGATAATAAATTGAAAGAACAAATAAAGAGGAGAAGAGAGTTGTTGGAAAAGAAAGATGATTCCAAAAAGAGTGGAGCTCAAGAAGGTGACAACGATGACGATGAAGAAGATTTCACTTGGGACGACGAAGAAGAAGAAGAAGATGAAGTAGAGGAAGAGGACGGAGCTAAGAAATCTGATACTAAACAAGAATCTAGAAAGACAGAAGACACGAAAAGTGGAGGAAACAAAGAGACCGATGATGGCGATGATGAAAATGATGACTGGGAATGACTTTAATACAAACTAAGTATATTTTTAACTTTTTTGTATCAGCTTGATATTTGTCGGTGTAGTGTAGAGCCGTGTCGTGTCGGTGCGTGTCGCCTGGTGTCGTGTATTGTCATGTCGTGTAGTGTTGTGTAGTTTGGCCAAAAAAAAAAAAAATAACAATGAGAAAAAGAAAAAGAAAAACGTGAGACATAATGAACTGGTCAAAAGTTTTAGTACTCTATGTGTTTAGCGTTGCTAGTTCCATTTACATATTTATAATACACAACAACAAAAAAAAAAAAAATAATTGAACATACAACTTACGATCTCAATGAATAATATATATAGCACGGACCATTCGCCTTCATACGGTAAAGGATCCCAAGCATTCACCAATATACCACGATTCCAACAAATGACAACAATGACACCAACATCATCTTCCGGAGGAGGAGGAGGTGGTGGTGGTGCTAGTTTATCCACAGCCTCAGCTACAAGTGTAAATACAAGTACGAGTACCATGACAGGCAGTGCTAACCAATCGTCCAATTCCGCAGCTGCCGCCGCAGCAGTAGCAGCCACATCTCAATCGACTCCAGCAATAATCAGTACACCACTGGGTAAGTTTAAAAAGAACGTAATTATCGAGTCCCCGATCCCTAAGGTAGAAATCGACAAGAAAGGTAAAGCGATTGATGAGTTTTCTAATTCATCATTGAATTCAGCAAATAGTGAAGTTATACAGGCTAATTTATTACCACGACGAATATGGATAAGGAAATTCAATGGTGCACCAACCACGATATTCTCGTATGTGAATGATATTGTGGACGATTTGAAATCTGCAGTGATTAGTAAATTCCCTAATAGTATTGGTAGATTCGACGATGCGGCCGATTTGGTAATCAAGATCGATCTAAGCAATTTGAGAACACCAGTGTCACCAAGCATAAATCGAATGAGTAATAGCAATCGGTCATATGATAACTATTTAATATTGGAACCAGACCAAAACGTATGGCATATATTGGACCACTATTATCCACATGGTATGGGAATGAATGAAGCCATGATTGTTGACACACCAACTTTTTCATCAGACAGTCAAGTGCAACCACCAACACCAATATCTGCAACACATAATCTTGGTAATGGTAATGGTGGTGGCAGTATAGGAGGAGCAGGAGGAAATGGTGGTGCTGGTGCTGGTGCTCAGGGTGGTGCTGGTGGAAGTGGTGGTAGTATAGGGGGTGGAGATCGTCACTTGAGTATGGGTGGTTATAGTCTTAATAGAGCTCAAGGTGTGAAACATCCACAACCGATACAACCAAATCATTCAAGAATTACAAACTATAAAATATATCCAATGGCAAGAGGAGGCCATCTGGGTAACGCTGTGAATAAAGATAGATCAGTTTCACCTTCAACATTGATGTCGAGGAATTCTCCAGTATCTCACAAGCGATCATATTCGAATCCAGTATATTCACCTGTTTCAAGTTTAGTGCAACCTCAACAACTCCAGCCTCAACAACTGCAACAAGGACAACAGCAGCAAGGACAACAACAATTCCAACAACAATCCCAAACACAGGCTCAAAGTAATAATCCGCTGGCTGTGTTATTACTACCTAGGAATTTCTCATTGGCTAATAATAGTAGTAATCACAAGTCAAGATTATCTGAAGATGGTATGGTTGCAACAATCAATGAGAGTTCGCCACGGGAAGAAAACGGAGATGATGATGATGATGATGACGACGGCGATGACAACGACGGCGATGAGGAACAAGATCAGGAAGGTAAATCTCAACGTAACTTTGAAGAAAAAGACGATGACGATGAAGAGTTTGACGATAGGCGTGATAGTGCATCAAAATCCAAATCTAAACCAAAATCCAAGCCCCAGTCTCAATCCCAATCGCAATCTCAAACTCAAACAAAACACAAGCCGGCGCCATTGCCATTAACCAAGCTCACTAATAACAATAATAATATTAATGGTAGTAACAGTATAGCTGGTACACCCAAGTCAAGTGATTCTACAACTGACAAAGTTTTGCCATCGATTTCTGTATTGGTTGTTGAAGATAATGCCATTAATCAAGCTATTTTGGGGGCATTTTTAAGAAAAAGAAAAATACATTACAAGATAGCCAAGAATGGACAAGAAGCTATTGATAAATGGAAAGAAGGAGGTTATCATTTAGTATTGATGGATATTCAGTTACCTGTTAAATCGGGGATCGAAGCAACCAAAGAAATCCGTCATTTAGAAAAATTAAACAAAATCGGAGTATTTGATAAAAATGAATTGAATAATACTAAAGAGGTTGATGAGAAGGATAAATTAGACAATAAGGTTTTTGTATCACCTGTTATTATTGTTGCCTTAACTGCCAGTTCTAACAGTTCGATCGATAAGAAGAATGCCTTGACGGCCGGGTGTAATGATTATTTGACCAAACCGGTTAATTTGGTGTGGTTACAAAATAAGATCACCGAATGGGGTTGTATGCAAGCATTAATTAATTTTGATGGTTGGAAAGACAAGAATAGGAGATTGAACAAGACTTGAATTAATTGTAGAGAAAGAGAGGAGGGTTACTACGTTTTTACGTTTTTACTAGTTCTAGGTTATTCGAATGTACATGAAATTACTATTCGTATTATTATATTCGTAGGCTGTGTTGCGTAGACAAACCAGAAATGAAAAGTTCTAAATTGGTTTTAGTTTGCTAAATTTTTTTTTTTTTTTTCAATTCTTTTTTGCAATAATCTGGAACGAAATACATGCAAGGTTTTGATACTTCCCACACCGGGAGTTCTAGATTTATTTGCATTACGTTATTCCGAATGCATATTGCGACTTGGGCTAATGATGTTAATATTCGAATAGGAGAGATAATTTGATGATTATTTCTTTTTATTTCAACGTGAGTTGATTTGACCTGGACCATAATTAGAGTGGTGGCAAGACTAGGCTAGAAAGACACAAGACCACGAAATAAACAAGGCTAACAACGTAGATTCCAACATTTCTTTTACAAAATGAACAACCTAGAATTGTTGTGAAAAAGAGAAAAAAAAGAAACTACCAATGTAACATCATGGTTACAATATTATTTTACCAATAGTTGAGACATGAATACATACAGTATTGTTATGTTAGTCGTATTGTGTTTCGTTTGTAAGAATTTAGAATGAAGGGATAGGAAAGTGGGGCATGTTTCATGAATTAATTCCCGCAAAACTTAAATTGAGGTAAGTTCAACGTGTATGTAAGTAGTTGCCTTGGGTTTCGTTTTTTGGTTTATGATTTGCAGAAATTTTGATCATTTGATGATTTGCTTTTTTTTCAATTTCACGAAAGAGTATTTGATTGGGATCATCTATAAATTACGTAATGTATTGACGGCAAAAGAAAAGCAACGCAAACCAAAAAAAAGAAAGGCAAGGCAAGGCAAGTAAAAACATGACGTTAAAAAAAAAAGAAAAAAGGGGGAAGACCAACCAACAGTCGGGTATATGTTTTTTTAAGGTTCGTATATAGTTGTATCATATGTATCATGTGTATCATATGTTTCAAATTAAGAGTTTGGTCTAATATCTCTAATGTAGTGCATGTACCAAATAAAACGGTAGTGTAAAAAAAATAAAAAATAAAAAACCTCACATGTACCATTCCACCACAAAACTCAATTATTATTATTATTATTATTATTATTAATTAATCCAAGAAAAAAAATATTATCCAATTAATTAGACTTCCTTTTCCGGGTTGTTAATGAATATACTCATCCTCACATAAACCCACATACTTATACTTATACACACACACACAAAATCAATTCTTTTGTTAAAGAAGTTTCACAAGTCCCAACAGTTTGGATTTTTATTTACACACAAGAGATTTTCTTACATTGTTTCCCCTTTTGGGATTTCTAGTAGATGAAATCTAGATTTAAAATCTATAGTGTATTGTTTAAGATGGGTTACTCTCTCCTAGTGCTATTCTACCGAGGACTGAACTGAATATATTCTTGCCTGTCATGTAGATGACTTTTGACATTTAATGGTCATTCATTATTCATTATCCATTACACTCGTATGAGTAATTATCGGTGTTTAATGCCGTTTGCCATTTGGTGTAGTATGCACATGTTAGACCGTATCCCCCTTGCTTTTCTTTTGAACAATAATTTTTTTAGAAATAAAAAAAAAGCAATTTGGGGGGCCAGATCCCAAAAATTTAATTTTTGAACAATGGCAAAATAGGAGAACCAATTAAACCAATCACCTAATCAATATTTTGTGGTTATGAATGTCTACAAGTTATAGTCTCCTATCAAATGTATGCATAATTTCAAACGGCGAAGAAAAAAAAAGAAAGAAAAAAAAATTTTTAATTGTTGAATGGTTTAATTGTTGGATGGTTGAATGCAAATCATACTAAAGCTGTTACGAGTTTTATTGAAACAGAAAACGTAATGAAATTCGCTTTGTTCGTAGTCTCCTCCCCGTTCATCCAATAACCACATATTAGCCCCTCCCCCTTGATTACTGTACATTATTTACGTCAAGAGATGAAATAAACCAAAACTTGAAAAATACAAACTAAAACAAACAAATACACACGTCATAGTGGGTTTCGTGCCATTGTCGTTGTACTTTCCAACGAAAGGGCATGTAGGCACAGTTCTCACACAGTAATAGTTGCCTGTGTTAATTTGCACGACTTCGTAGTAAAATTAAAAAACCAAAAAAATTTTCAAGGGTTACAAAACCATCCCATATACAGGAACTAAATTTGGTTTTTTTTTTTTTTTCAACATTGAAAATTATTGACGAGCAAGATGATCAAGAGAGTTCATCCAATTAACAAACGGAATTAAAATAAATTAAAGTAAATTTGGGGGCGGAAAAAAGCAATAAGGAAAATATAAGAAAAATTTTTCTTTTCCTTCTCTGTGATTAATTAAACACAAATTGATTAATAGAACAATTTGTTCGGGTATAATATTCAAAAGTCATAGGCAAAATAAAGAAAAAACAAAAAATCTAGATCGCACTATTCCCAGTTCACATGTTCGCAGTTCAAGGCTATGAAAGTCTATTATTTTAACTCTTCTCAGGAACAATAAACACACTCCCCCCTTCCCCTTGGTATGGTTTACAAGACAACAAGCCATAAAAATATTTTCTCTCGCGAACACACACAACCAACAAACTCAAAAACTACGACCCACGGACTCAAAAACCACGGCCTACAATGAATTCCTCCTTTTCTTTTTTTTTTTTCGTTGCCGTTGTTGTTGCTGTTGTCAACCAATAGAAAGTAAGTATGTCAAGCCACATCCTGTTGTGTTGGAATTTTACTCAATGTGGAAGCAGGAAAATCTATTTCTTTTTAGTTTGTTTATTATGCATATGGGTTGTATTGTTAATTATCTCTCGCAATGGTTAAATGTTTACTTTTTAAATGCAATGGGTAGACCCGGTAGTTCTAGATCTCTCGAATAAGGTAATATTAAACCGCACTACCTGCGTTTGTGGCCCAATTTCAACTGCGGCATGGTTAAACTCATTATGTTTTCTTTTGTTGAATCTTGACACAAAATCGATTGACAAAGTTGAAAGCAAAAAAAGAAACAACAGAAAAAAAATAAAAAAGGAAGAAAAGGAAAATCTCTTACTATTAGAAATTTAGTAACAAAACAAAATAAAAAATTTTTTCTCTTTTCTTTTATTAATAATTAACACACACACACACATACACAACATACACACATTTCATTTCTTTGGCAATTATAAAAACCAACTTACATTTCGCTTCTTCGCTTTTTTTTTTCTTATTTTAATTTGATTCCTTCTTTCGTTTTATTATTTTTTTGAATCATATAAATCAGATCTTTCATTTTTTATTATCTAGAAAAGGTTATCAACCATCTACCCAACTATTGTCTTTCTTTAATTATAGTTTATCAATAAAAAAAATAGTTTTTTAACATTATCCATTCCTTTAATTTAAAACTATTACAAACAAATACTACACCTTTTTTTGAAGAAAAAAAAAAATAAAAGTCTAAATCCTACATTCATTATGAAATACTTAACTTTATTGACTATTTTGTCCACTGCTTTGGCCACTCCTTTGCAACATCAACACCACCACCACGCTCGTGATAACGTCAAGAGAGCCGTTGTCACCAAGGTTGTTTACGTTGACTCCAACGGTAACCAAGTTCAAGGTTCTGCTACTGCCACTGCTCAACCACAAACCACTTCCCAAACCGTTGCCCAATCTTCTTCTCAAACTAGTGCTGCTTCTAGTTCTGGTTCTGACAAATCTTCTGATGTCTCTGGTGCTATTGAAAGTGCTGTTGGCGGTATCTTGGGTGATTTGCAAAGCTTTGTTTCTCCAAACAAGAAATTCGAAGACGGTGTTTACGATTGTGACACTGTCCCAACTGGTCAAGGTGTCATTGCCGTTGATTGGATTTCTGGTTTGAACGGTGGTTGGACCACTGTCATGAACGAAAACGGTGACACTTCTGCCAACTGTAAAGACGGTTTCTACTGTTCTTACGCTTGTCAAGCCGGTATGTCCAAGACCCAATGGCCATCTGAACAACCAGCTAACGGTATCTCCGTCGGTGGTTTGTACTGTAAGAACGGTAAATTGTTCAGAAGTAACACTGACAACGACTACTTGTGTCAATGGGGTGCTGACAACACTAACTTTGTTTCTGAAATCTCCAAGGATGTTGCTATCTGTAGAACCGATTACCCAGGTTCTGAAAACATGAACATCCCAACCTTGTTGAAAGCTAACGGTAAAGCTCCAGCTTCTGTTGTTGACGGTGACTCTTATTACACTTGGAAAGGTGGTAAGACTTCTTCTCAATACTACGTTAACAATGCTGGTGTTTCTGTTAAAGACGGTTGTATCTGGGGTACTGAAGGTTCCGGTGTCGGTAACTGGGCTCCAGTTGTCTTAGGTTCCGGTACTACTGGTGGTAAGACTTACTTGTCTTTGATTCCAAACCCAAACAACAAAGAAGCTCCAAACTACAACATTAAGATTGTTGGTGATGACGTCAATGGGGACTGTAAATACGAAAATGGTCAATACAATGGTCATGGTTCTGACGGTTGTACCGTTACTGTTAACTCCGGTAACGCCAAATTCGTCTTCTACTAAGTTTATTAGTATTCCAATTTACAGTTTCTTCTTCTTTGCGTTATCTGTTTGGTAAATAAAGATTGCTTTTATTATTGTTAAAAATTTTTTTTATTATTATTATATTTTTGCTGTAATATTTTTAGATACCAATTTGTTATTTTCCTTAGATTTTTTTTTTATATATTATTAATGTTGTTTAGTTATTAGTCTATGAATGAGTATTATTTTTATTATTTCATTAGATGAAAATTGACACATTATTTCCTACCCACCTCTGTATTAAATAAATAATTAAATAAATAAAATTTCTCGTTTAATTTTGTTGTTGTTATACAATCTCATCCAAAGGCGATGGTATTGCAATACAGTATTATTAGTTCGTTGTTGGTCTTGAATAATGTATACAATGATCCTATTTGTTCATCTGGTAACGGCATAAAGCTATTTTGTATATAAAGATTAAGTATCCCTTTGTGTTTTAATTTCTTACATAGAAATTTATTCAAAGT
Source organism: Candida tetrigidarum (assembly GCA_030557055.1). NCBI lineage: Eukaryota > Fungi > Ascomycota > Pichiomycetes > Serinales > Debaryomycetaceae > Candida > Candida tetrigidarum. The sequence goes on from JAKTVF010000024.1 coordinate 45,939, forward strand.
GGATATAGTCTGAGTTGAAGATATTTTAAACACTCTTGGTTGGATAGAAGGAGTAGATCCAATAGGAACAAACCGTATCATGATTTTGGAATCAGCTGCTACTGTTGTTGATGGTTGTGGGTGTATCACTTCTTGCTGTTGATCAGGGGGTAATTTTTTTTCTAGGATCATAGATGTTGATAAAGGGATCTTTGTCTCTGGTGGAGGTGAAGGTGATGGATCATTCTGTAAAGACGACACGGACGATGATGAGGAGGATGACGATTCGTCATCTTCTGATTGGATTATTCGTGACATGTTTTGGTCTTGGTTACAAGGGTTGCCATTTTGTTGGTACTCTCGTTGTTTGGTTATTTTATTCTCACGCTCACGACCTCGGTTTTGTATGTTCCCCTGTTTGTGAGGTAAATTATATTTTTATTTTTCTTGTTTTTCTTTTTTGTTCCAGGAACTGAATGTGAGTCTTTTGCAAAAAAAACTTCAATTACGCCGGCCAACGAAAAAAAAAAATACTAAGACAAAAAAAATACCACGCTTGTCAATTTCCTTAACTCCCGTTACTCTTCAAACACACGTTCCTTTTTATTCTTACAGCCTATTACTATAACTACAACGACTACTACCAGAAAAAGAGCAAAGAGATGTCAGAAACAGACCATTCAGAAACCAGTGAATCTACAATAGAACCATTCCAATTCGATAAGATTTTGGAGAATTTAGAACACGGCGCATTAGATGCCAAAGAATCAAAAGATTTCTTATCTTATTCTACTTTGCTTGACATTTACTTAAATGATCCTACTAAATATTCCAATGAAGAAAAGGAACAATTAATGCAACATTTATTAGAAATATTAACCAACGATAAAGATTTGACGTTTGAAATTGGTTGGGATTTACCCCAATTATTGATATTATACGTTGAATCAGATTACGATTTCCGTGGCTCAATTAGATCATCACCTTGTGTTTATAAAATATTGAAAATATTTGAAACCTTGGCTCTTAATGGAAACCCCAAGGAATTATTTTTGAAAAGTTGTGAATTGTTGAGTTCTCTTGATATTTCCCAGGATGAAGATTTACCGGCTAACAATAGAGAGAAATTCTTTGAAATTAAACTTTATTGTGTGTTTGAATTGATTGATTCTTGTTTGAAGAGGATTAAAACTTTATATCCTTCAAGATTTGTATTAATGACAATCAGTGCGTTTATTAATATGGTTTATAATATGAACAAACGTAATGCCGATTCAGCAACTTATGATTTTGCTTTGAAAAGAGGTTATAGTTTTGCCAGAAATTATATCAATCTTCCATTACCTGATAATATCGATGCTTCCAAAGAAGATCTTGACAAGATTACCAAAGATGAAGAATATTTACAACGTAAGTTGTTGACTGGATTTATCACTCATCTTGTTTATTTAACGAACATAAAAGGAGGTGCCCATGGTTATTCAATGGATCATTTCAGTTGGTTACAAAAACAACAATCCCATTCAAAAATCATCTTTGAATATGAAGTTGAATCCCCATTATCAGATAGATTTGTTGAATTGGTTTATTCTTTTGATGTTGAATTATTAAACGATTTCCAAGCTTTTATCACCGATGCTCATAAATTGCTCATCCCTATAGATCAAAAAAAATCAACTGAAGATATAACCGGAGTTATTTTTGAAAAATTAATCATTGATTACCAAAAAAATGTCTATTCAAGCATTGTCAACAGTGATGCCAAAGAAATCAAAGATTCAATACTTGGAGAATTAATCTTGTTTACTCATTCCATAGCTATGAAAAAAACATTCACCCAACCAACAATGACACTAACCGATGTCTTGGCCATGACTTTAAGATTAATTGTTCCACAAATGGTTAGTCCGCAATTTATTAACATTGGGATTCAAGATATAGTTGTGTTTTGGATTTGGTTCGCATTATATCAACAACAAAAATTGAATCAAAATAATTTATCTCTCCAAATTGAAAAAATTCCAAAACCTTTATTCACTATTTTCCTACAATGTATTTTATTTATAATCAATACTGGATCAAAAGAAAAACCAAAATTCAGATTTATGATATTGACGTTATTAACCAAAGTCTTATTCTTGTGTCCTGGTATTGGTTATGAATTCATTAAAGATTCGTTGGAAAATTGTCCCTACGAAAGTACAAAACCTCAATTGATTGGTGTTTATAAAGAATTATTATTGAAAAACAATACCACCACAAATCCTGATGTTGATTCATTGAATTTGGACAAGTTGAAAATATCCAATGAATCAGATGCAAAATCAGATGCAAAATCAGATGCAAAATCAACAGCCCCTCCTCCACCACCACCATTACCACCACGTGATATAAAACCCGGAACTCTGACTACATATGAGTTAACCAATGATAAATTGGATGATTTATTAGAATTCATAAAGATTGCCGAATCAGAAGTATTTGTTGAAAATTCAATTGATCCAACTAAATTATCGTCAATTGCTTCCTTTTTGAACCTATTAATTGCTATAAAGAAAACTCCGATTGTTGTTTCAAATAAAGATAAGATTGATGTTCGATTATCTTCTATTCAAACAAGTATCAATGAGATTAAATCTTCTAGTAAGAATCAATTTGAAATAAATGCTGCTGATATGCTTAAACTTACAATTGAAAGATTCAAAGAATAAACCCTGTATAGTATACATACATACATATATATACATATATATTATCTTTTCTTTTTGATTTTTGTAACGGTTTTTTCATCAACCAATGGACCCCAGTATACGAAAAATCCTTCTTTAGTAGATGAAATATCTTCTTCGATTTGTAATTCTTCATCATCAATAAAGGGATCTTCAAAATCGTATTTCCCGACTTTTCTAATCATTTTAACTTCATGTTGTCTATATAATTGTTCTTCAGTTAATTCTTTTCCTTTCAGATTCAATTGTTGTGTAGTTCCTGAAGCTGGTTCTTTTGTAGCTCCACTACCATTACCACTACCACTACCACTACTAGTACCGTTGCTTGATTGTGCCTGTTGAGACAATTCTGGGTTAGGAACTTCAATAATATCTTCATCTTCATCGTTATCCTCCTCATCTTCATCATCAATCATATCATCCATTATATCAAGAGCATTTTTGGAATTAGGGTGCATTATACTCCATCCATATTTTTCTTCAGCTAGTTTCAATACATTAACAATAACTTCAGCTTTACCAGGTTGTGGGTTCTTTGAGTTTAATAATGGGATATTTAATGCAATAATTGGATCTTCCTTCTCTTTTTCTTTTTCTTTCTCTTTCTCCTTCTCTTTCTCTTTCTCCTTGTCTTTTTCTTTAGATTTATCGGATGTTGCTGTAGCTGATGATGTCGATTCTGGTTTACCTTCCTCGGCTATAACTTCTACTATATCCTCGTCATCTTCATCATCAGCATTTAACAAATCTATAACTGTTGGTGCTGAGACTTTGACAGGGATCACAGGATCATTTTTCTGTGTAGTTGATGGTGCTGATGACGATGATGATGTTGTTGTTGTTGCTCCTGCAGAAGTAGATGTTTTCTTCTCTATGGCTGGTGATTTTTGAAGTTGTTGAGTTTGTGGTTTGGCAATTGGTTTCCCTGGTGGATGCAGTTTTACTGGTTGCGTTGGACTTGGATTTTTAGCAAGAATTGGTGTTGGTGTATTACCTGACGTATTTAGTTGTGGTTGTTTGGGAGATTCACTTGATCCTGGAGAACCAGATCGACGTTTCTTGGGGTCAAATAATTTAGGAACTCTCTTTCTTTTATTCCCATTTGTAGTGGCAGAGTCAACTGAAGGTGGAGGAGTTTGACTTGTTCTTGATGTAGATTGTTGTTGTTGATCTCCATCGTCAAGATTGATGATTGAATTAATGGATGTTTTACTTGGTGAGGTATTTACTGGATTCAATTGAAAACTCGTTTGGAATTTCTTAACTTGATCACTAACAAATGGACTAACGGTATCCCTTTTGATTTTGTTTCCTTGTGATTGTTGTGTTGAAGAATTTGATTGGGCAGTGCTGGGGGTTTTCGATTTCGTCCTTGGTAATAACGGTGGTTTATTGGCAACACCCGGTGATGGTCTCTTCGATCCTGTAGGTGTGGGAGTATCACTTATCACTATAATGTCTGGGTCTCCATCAGTCAAATTGAACGACGTCTTGTATTTGGAGACCATTTCCAGAATCGGTACCAGTCGTTGACTCCCACTCGTCCCATTTCTATTTGTCGATGATGACGATGTCGATGCTGTTGTTCCTTGCTGTTGTGGTATTTGCTGATTCGAGGACGATGATCCCGAATCTAGTAAAGATGATATGGATATATTTTTGTTATTTTTCTGTGACATCTAATGATTGGTTAATGGTTGCAAAGATTTTTTGGTTGTGTGGTTTTATTTATCAGGGGTGGGATATCTCTATAGTTGAACCAAAAAAAAAAAAAGAAAAATTGTATGGGTGGGGATTACTGTTGTCAAAAATTTCCTAACAGAGTTGAACACTTTTTTGTTTTTTTTTTTTTGTTGATTGTTAAATTCAGGCAATTTTCTTCGTTAACATTTTTTTTAAAACATTCATTTCCTCGCTTTTCTTCCAATCTTCTTAACTATGGCCAGGTAACTCCCAACCCAAAAGAAAAACTTATCGTCTGGTGAATGTGCACGACTTTTTTTTATCACTTGTTTATTTTTTCCCTTGCAATCTTAATTTCGTGTCTCCCTTTTTGTTTTTGTTTGTCACATTTTACACGAAAGTGGTAGAGAAAAATTAAAGGTACCAAAAGATAGAGGAGGGGGGAGAAACAAGAAAATATATTGTATAATTTATAATTTATAAACTATAAACTATGCTCTATCTAATTGAATAACATTACTATGGTAACCAAGTTTAGACAAGGTCAAGGATGTATCACTTCCGTATCCTTCTAAAGAGTTCATGGTCAAATGACCATTCCAATAATCAGCATAAACAGAACACATTGGTAAACCCATTCCCAAATGATGATGGTGTGGTCTTCCCATTAAACCTTCTAAAGTGGATTTCTTTTTGGTTCCAGTACTCTCTGAAAGACTTGTATTTTCAATGATTTCTTGTGCTTGTGGAGTTACGATGGAGGATCCACCAGGGGTAACTTTCAAATTGGAATATAATTGTATTCCAGGTATACGATGGAAATTGGCTAAACTTTTTCTAGCCAAATTTGGGTTCTTACCAAATGACCAGATTGACTTTAACTTGTCGTGATTAATACCACCTCCTTGGTCAGATATTCTAAACATAACTTGCTTTTTCAGGTCAATAATTGTCACTTTAACCGGGGGTAATAATTTGGACGTTTTAGAAGAATGGGTCTCTATGGTTGCCTCGAATGAGTTACGAAGTATTTCATGAAACATGTATTGTAAATGAGTTACCATGAATGGGAAATGGGTTTTCAAATCACCCTCAATTTCTAAATCTGGCATTCTTTCAATATCTGGGTAACTTGATTTCATGGAATTTTTCACCATTCCCGCAACAATATTCAAATGATCCACAGCTTTGCAATCATGGAAAATTTCCCCCAAGAAATGACGTGGTTTTTTATCATATGGTTTCTTGTGAAAGTTCTTGCTCAATGATAAATGTTCTTCCACAATGACTCTTCTACTGATTCTTGATCTCATCATGGAACTCATGAAATTATCCAATTCCTCTTGTGGCAAACTTTCAGCAATAGCCACTTCCAAACCACCCATCATCAAGTGGGACAAATTAAATATATGATCATCCAAAAGACTTGATAACGTTTCGCAGAATTTGTTATTCTCTTCGATGGTATGGATCTTGGGTATCTTTCTGAAGGCATTAAACAGATGATAATAACTTTCATAAATTTGCGCTAAATGGAAATTATTGACCACTCCAAATGGCAATGTTTGTAAATCACGAATTCTTAATGCTAATCTAATGGGCAATTCTATTCTTACGAAATTTGCCGAATTTATGATTTTTTGTCTTGTCAAAGTGCTTCCAAACCCAGCCAACTGTCGTAATGAAACTGGATGCGGATGTTTTTTCAGATACTCTAAGAGAACAGCATTCTGGTAGAAATGTTGAGGGTTTAAAATATTGGAATATGTAGGAAAGGGACCTAGGTTTTTAAGATACTTGGCAATTTCTTCTTTGCTTGAATCAGATAAATATTCTTGGATATAGGAGTATTGGGTAATGGGTGTAGTATGTGAATTAAACCTAACTGATGTTAGACATTTACAGCCGTTCTGTCTTAACATGATAATAGCAGGATAATGTACTGTAAGGTGTAGAGATGTCAAAATGAAAATAAAAAATTAAAAACTAAAAATTAAAAATGACGAGATAATGATAAAAATTAGAAACTTTAAATTTGCGTACTATCTTTTTTTTTTGTCTTACTATTTTTTTTTCTTTTGTTGTTGTTGATTTTTTTATATTGCTCATAGTTTACATTATCACTCCACGCTTCGGTCGAACGCAACGAATAAATAATATTAAATTATCTAACTAAATAATAATAATAAAAAAATAAACTAAACTAAATACAAACCAACAAGCAAACCTACTTCTTATTCTTCTTCTTTATGTAATCATTGTACAATCCTCTGAATATAATGGCGACGGAATGTCTTCCAGTATAAAATGGAATGAGTCCAATTACAATCAAAGTAGTATATAACCAAATCAACGAAACAGTAACATACCCTTTGAAATAGGAAGCTGAGAAAATCCAATTTCTGTATAATGACATTGGCCAAATAACCCAAGTGATCAACAAGATGAAAATAGCAGAACCAGTAGCTACTTTAATCCAGAAATTTAATTCTTGTGGTGATAATGGTTGTGGTTTACGACGGTCGATTTGGGCTTCTTTTTCACCAGCATCCAGGGATGATTGTTCTGATTCGAAATTGACATTAACTTCATCTTGCTTTTCGACAGAATCTTCTTGTTTTTCTTCTTCGCCTGCAGGGTTAATAGATGTTTCAGAACTATCATCATCCTTGATGGTCAAGTCAAGATTTTGCAATTGATCCCAATCAAATTTTTCCGGTTTCAAAAAGGAAATTATAACACTTGTGACACCAGGTAATAACAAAGCAGTTAAAGAACTCCATAATGCGGGTAATTGACCACCTAAAGTGTCAATGTTAATCTCTCCATAGTAGTGATAAGCAGTAGATAACCACACGGCAATAGCAGCTCCCAAACCAATCAATGGTGATAAGAATGCAGCCCAGAAAGTTTGCCTATCCCATGTAATTGTAAGAAGTAATGGGATAACACCAGGACAAATAATAATAGGATAGAAATAAGTATACCATGTCATGTTGACACCCACGTAATGTAACATGATACAGAATCCAGCAATACCGAAACCAAAGAAAATACAACCAATGTGGGCTACACGAATCATTGATTTGTTTCTAGCGTTAGGGTTGATGTATCTCTTGTAGATATCGAATGAAAGAATAGATGAAACAGAAACCATTTGAGCAGAAAGTGTGGATGTCACAGCTAAGTAAATAACCAAAAGCAAAGCACCAACTGCACCTTTACCCAAAGTTGCCTTTAAAACGTATGGCAAAACATAACCAGAAGCAACTTCGTAATCGGTCATCTTACGTGGATAAGTTGGGAATGATGGATCATTTTCCAAGAAATGCAGGGCACCACCAGCAATAGTACCAATTGGCCAAACATTGGAGAAAATGAAAAATGCAGTAAGAAGATATGCTGGAACTGTGGCTTTTGGTGAAGCGGAGAATGTTTTTTGCCAGAATGCTGAATCCATCACCGTTAATCCAAAATTACCTGCAGTTAAAACCAATCCAAAGATAACTGCACCTTGTGATTTCCCAGTAAGAATGGAACCTTCATAATTACCCTCGATGTGTTTGTGTTTGGAAGCTTCAACTAATTTTTCCCATAATCCATTCAATCCACCGACTTGATCAGATGTCAATACCGCAGTGTTTAAATAACATAAAATAATGAGCAAGATCGTGGTGTGAACGAAATCAGTCAAGAAAGTTGCCTTTAACCCACCAACAACAGTATATAACAAGACACCAAATGGAATCAACATGGTAGAAGCAACAATATGTAAATTACCAGCAATAATTGAGATCAAAGAAGCAACAGTTAAAACCATGGCTGAACTAGAAGTAATGTTACAAATCAATGCCAAGACCAAATAAAGAAGATGAGCCACTTTACCATATCTTGCCTCCACCACTTCTAAACTTGTATGAGCAGTAGGGATTTTCTTTTTTGCATGAATACCAACCACTGACATAACAGCAATCTGAACTGCTAACCCAGCACCAAAGTAATAAGCTGCCTGTATACCATAATTATAAACTTGACTATTCAGCATGACGAATTCAGTTGCCCATGACCATGATGAATAAACAGCTGATGCGGAAAGAAATGTTCCCACAGATCTATTAGCAACTGAAAATGTTTCTGTTGTTCTTGCATTTTCATGAAGATATTTTTGTAATAATAGGGTGGTTATGATCATCCCGATAGCAAAGGCAGAACCAACACCAACCAAAACACCATATCCTGCGCCTTGGTTTAATAACTCAACTGGTTTATCTGACATGATTCTATATGTAGTCTATCTGTTATTTTTGGATTAAATTAAAGGATTATGCAGGGAAGGGTGGTGTATAAAAGCATAGAAACCGTTTTACATTAATTTATTCTGGGGAAGACACAGTTTATTTATATACCATTTGAGAAAAATAAACGCAAAAAGTGGCATAATTTGAAAAATCACGGCTGATAAGGTGCATAGTTAGGCTCGGGTGAGATATATGCATAATCAAGTATACCTTAAATTTTCGCAATACTTCTATTCGGCTGACGAATGTGGTTTTTACTCAGTAGATTATGAGAACTGTGGCTCTAGTTGAGTCGAATTTTTTTTATTTGTATTTATTTTTTTGACATTTCGCAACAATACGTTGGAAGAGACAAGAAAGTTTAAAATACCGCACCGATGAGTAAGATTTGAAAAATTAACAAAAAAAAATAAATAAATAATTGTGGATTCATCTAATTGTATGGTTATCTATTTCGTGATATCGTGAGGGGATAATGTAAAGATAGGATACGATACGATGGGATAGGGTTAAGAGTAAAGTGTTTACGGGGGTGGCTCTTTAGCGAGAAAACCACCCGAGCACCACACTATCTTAGCCGATACTAATTTTCGGATGATATAAATCTGTAACCCGAACCCACTTCACAGTTTTATGAGATACTGGAGATAACTACTTGAATAAATATACATTGATGCTCTCTATGAGATAAGATTGATGCAAGGGATGTATCACAAGCAGAACAATGTGAAATTTGTCATGACTCACGTGCAGATACGCCTGACTGTAACGGCCCAGGATGCGTATCTAAAACGTGAAAAAATAAAACAAAATAATAATTTTTGTTCATAGTAAAACTGTGGAACGAAATGTTACCAAAAAAAAAAAAATATTTTAATCAGGTGTTACAATTACACGTGAAATCATAAATCGGCCGAATATCATCAAATCAGGGGATGATTGGTAGCGCTTGACTTTGCTTCCGGTTAATGTGGAATTTTTCAAATGAATTTCATTCGTTATACATTTTCAGTAATATATTTCTTTTGATTATGGTATAATGATTTGCGAAGTTTTTAGATGTTGTATATTCAACGGTAATTATTACTCCCTAATGCGTTATCTGCAGTCAGGTGGATATATGTTTCTTTTGTTTTATTAATTTCAACAAAATTTTGGCTGAATAATCAACGAAAATTGTTTTTGCTTTGCCTTGCTTTGTTGTGTTTGTTGAAAGACGGAAAACATTGCGGAAATAACCCAAACTACAAGAAAAGTATGTCCGGCTTTGCCAAGTAATTTTTCTGTATTTATTTTAACTTTCGGAATTCATTTTCCATAACCCAAGAATCCAACAAAAAAAATTAACTTTGATATTATACACACACATACATACACATAGAGTTGATTGTTCCTCTCCCCTCCTCCCGCTAGTGGAAAAGGGAACAAATTCAACCCCGGATAACCTAGTTTCACAAGTGGGATTGTTTTCCCTTTTTCGCTGATTAATTAAAAGGCCACAATATCAAATTGAGCCTAGAATGTGAGTACGGGTAATGCGTGTAACTTCCTTCCTTCCTTCCTTCCTTCCTTCCCTCCCTTTGTTTCTTTTTTTTTTTTTTTGTATTTATTTATTTATGCCCGTTATACTATTTTTGGGTTTTTGTGATGATAGTTACGTGTTACCCAGTGACTACAATAAATTTTTTTTTCTTTGTTTCCCCAGATTTTTATTGGTATCTTGGAACTTAGGAACAAACAAAGAGAACAGACAGACATTTTTTGGGTTTCTCAAATAGGCAAAATAATTTCCCAACAAAAAAAGTTGCTTTTCTCGCCGCTGCTAAGGAAAAAAAAAAAAAAAAAAAAAAAAAAAAAAAAAAAAAAAAAAAAAAAAAAAAATATACAAAAAAAAAAAAAAAAACGAACACAATATCTCCCACCAGTAAAATGATTAAGATTGCCATGACGAACGTTTTCACTTTGTTCTCTCATCTAACTTTGCATTGTGAATTTTCTGCGGAAAACACAAGTTAATGCCGATAATCACTATCATTGTTGCTATTATTATTATTATTATTTTTTTATTTTATTTTTATTTATTGTTAATTTGTTGGCCAAAATCAAACTACACACCGACACTAGCCGTTATCGCTGCCGACTTGTGAGATATTTATTTAGTCCCAATCATTCGATAAACGTACCCCACCATAGTCCCTGTTTGTTCTATTTTTGTTCTTATCGTTGGTTTTTTTTTATTATGGATTTCGTTGATCTTGGGTAAGTTTCAATCTATGGATCCGATAAAGGAAACCGATCTTGCCCATTCCTTTCATTGCTAAATTTTAACATGTAATTTTTTTTTATGTATTCGTTGTTCATAAAAAAAAACATTTCCCTCTGGTACATTCTACACATGCCAGGAAATTTTCGTGCCTCTAGGAGTTTTTTTATGCTGTGGTTTGCAATTTATCCTTTATCATTTATCTTTTGCCTTGTAGTTTTGGAATTCGTGGGGGAGGGGAAGAGGAAGGACTTTTTGTGATTCAAGGAGTTAGTCACTAGGTAGTTCATACCCCCTATACAAAGGAGTAGCAATAATGCCAATAGAGTTTTTGACTTGGTATATGGTACAAGGAATTGGTAAAGAAAAAGATTTCACAATGGATAGTATTTTGCACAATGAAAAAGTAGGAAAATCTGGGGAAATCGTGCGAACGCAGAAAAAAAAAAAGACAAAGAAAAAAGAAAAAAAAAATAAAAAAAAAAGAAAATAATAATAATAATTTAACTAACTAAGAATAATTTTAGAATTTCCAGTTACAGTGGATATTTTTATGAGAAACTGAAACGTATGATACATTGTTAGATTCCTCGCAACTCCGAGATCAGACAAAATTCCCTCTTTCTCTCTCTCTCTCTCGCACACACCCGCGGTTTTTTTTTCTTTTTCTTTTTTGGTTTATCCTTGAGTCACACACATGTCTGCCCCTGTGTGTGTGTAATGTGTTTAGTTCTGTGCGCATTTCCATAAATGCAGTTCTCGAAGTAGTTTTCTATTCTGGTACACTTGCCTGTTTATACATACTTGGTGGTTATGGTGTGTTTAAATGGTTAGGGTGAAGGTCATCATTTCATTCGTAAGAAATGTAGATAAACAAAAAAAACAAAAAAACGAAAATTCATGACTTAATTTTTTGGATATTTTTGCCGTGGTCGCTTTAACTTTTTGTTGTTTAGTTTTGCCTATCGGGTGGGGGAGGGGTGGATTTTGTGACCCGTTTCTTGTCATTGAACTTTGATATTTTTTGTTTTCACTATTTATTATTAGTCTTTGTTTCTAGCGTTGGCAATAGGTTGCTTTGCATTAATTAATTTAACCTAGCCTATGAATATTGTGTGTATGTGATTCATTGACATTGTCCTCTTTTTTTTTTCTTATTATTAATAAAAATCAGAATAGGAACTAAACAACAGGATTAAGGCAAAGCTTCATAATTCCGTTCTATCCCTTTCTTTCTAGTTTTTTTTTTAAATTTCTGTTTTTTTTTGTCCGATTTTTTTTTTTTTTTTTTTGGGTTTTTTAATCCGTTTGCCTAATATCGATTGTATAAAAAGAAAATATTTTCTCTCTATACAATTTTTTTTATGAATTTTTTTATTTATTTTTGGTTGTTTGATTTGATATTGACTTGCACATATTTCGTCACATCAAGTTATCTTATCTATACATTCAGGAACAACCGTATCCAATCATTTGAATATTATTATCCCATCTATCTGGAAGTTCCAAGAATTTTTTTACTGTTTATTTACTTAGAATATTTGAAAAAGAACAGAGAGAGAGAAAAAAAAAGACAGTTTGATAAATATTTTAGTCGCTTTTTGTATTTTTATGTCCTAACTTTTGTTTGTTTCTTTCCCCCAGAAATATTTTTTTTTTTGTCTTCCTACACAAATTTTGTTTTCTTTTTTTATTTTTTTTTTTTACTTTCCTGAGTTCCTCGTTGGTTGAAAAAAAAAAATAAATAAAAATATTAGAAAAAAAAAGAAAGAAAATCCTAATATAACTTGAAACTACCACTTTTTTTCTTTTTTTTTTTTGTTTTTATAAATATTATCATATTTCGTTTGACACCCATTCACTTGGCTTGTATTCTGAACATCGCCCCTTGAAAAAATGAATATACAAGCATCGGTATCACTCAACTCGGCCATATCAACCATGGCCACAACACCCATGCTGGATGCAAATCCTTTACCAACACAACCTATTCCGAAAAAATCCCAGCAGATTCGCACAGACAAACCAAGACCCCATGTATGTTCCATTTGTACTAGAGCCTTTGCCAGGTTAGAACACTTGAAACGTCACGAACGAGCCCACACAAATGAAAAACCATACCAATGTGCCGCCTGTGGTCGTTGTTTTGCTCGTCGTGATTTAGTATTGCGACACCAACAAAAATTGCACATTGATTTACCTCATGTTTTAAGAAGAGGTTCATCCAAGGATAGCGAAATTAACGAACATATTAATGTATTACACAACAACACGGATGCTAATGCCCCACTTCCAAGTGGTACCAGCACCAACAGTAGCAGGAATAACAGTGTCAGCAAACCAGAACCAGCAGAAAAACCAGTGTTTAGAACAACGCTTTTTGGAAACTCAAATTACAGTCTGCCTCGCCAAGAAGATGACGTCACCTCGATGTCTGACTCACCAAGACCAAGCATAACCTTACACAGCAGCAATAACCGAACCAATAGTGTCTCATTTGGGGCTTCAAATACTCCCCCAGTGCCTACACTAAATGACAAACAAGAACATCCAGTTCTCAATGCCAACGGCAATAAAAAGAGAAGTACGCTGCTGCTGCTGCAACAACAACCTACTCCTGACTCACCACAAACAAAGAAATTCAAAGTTTCAGTATCACCCATTGGAAATGGTGTTGTTAGAGCTGTTCCATCACATATGAGTCATAATTTCAGACACGCATCGTATTCCGCAGCATCGGGTCCTTGTTATTCAAGTTTTAAGGAAGAGTTTTTGGATACTCCAAGTCATGTGGAATTCGCCACTCCACAACTTGGTCCTCAAAGTGAGGATTTCACCAAATTCTTTGAATCCAACGGGTTATTGGATTGGGGTGGTGTAGATCATTTGGATTTGAATGAAGAAGGCAAAGTATCAATGAAACAGAAATCCATCAAGAATCTTCAGAATTTTTTCGGTGATAAACTGAAATCTACTCAAATGCTCCATTCTCAAAGTGTACCATTTGAAATCGGTATCGATGCCCTTCATTCTTATCATGACATCGACCATCATGCTACTATCCAACAACCACCTCAGATCGCCCCTCAACAGATCCACGCCCAACAGCAGCAACAAGAACAACAACAACAACAGCAACAACCACATCCACTTAATCAATCTCCACATGGACAGCAAAATCTGCCATCTCATTCAGTAACAGATTCAATATCTTCGTCAAAGAGTATCAATCCACAGCAATTGAATAACTATCCCCATACAAACACTGCTTCTACATCCACCATGAATACCGCTGTAAACAACAATAGCCAAAACAACAATAATCAAAGTAACAACAACCATAACATTAGCAACAGCAATAATAATAATAAACCAGATGATGTCAACCAAAGTGAATGGTTTAGAGAATTGGTGTTCCCACCATTCGATTTGAATTTACCATTTAGTGCTAATGGAAGTACTGAAGATTTACGTGGATTTTTTGGAGCAACAAGCTTATTAGCTGACACTAATGATATATACCGTAAACAAATGAATCATAATAACAACAACAATAATAATAACAATATCATGCCATCTGTGCAAACTCATATTAACAATTCATCAGAATTCTCCGTCGACATTCCTACGAGTTTTTTCTTGGAAGATGCTTTATTGATAACTGCTGACGTTAGAGATAAAATAGTTGCTATGAGTAATATCGAAGATAAGGATTTGCCTTCTTTGAGTAATTTGAAACGTTATGTTCAATTGTACGAATATGGATTTAACAAGTATTTCCCATTCATCCACTTGCCTTCATTGAAAAATCCAAGAAACCATAACCTTGAAACCATTCCGTTGTTGTTGGCAATCGCTGCTATTGGAGCCATATATGCTTATGATGATCATGATCCATTAATTTTGTTCAATCTTTCTAAATTTCACATCCAAAATTTCTTTGAAAAAGAAATTACTTTGAACAATTTACATTTCAAAAAAGTTCCCTTAATGGCCCACCAATGTCTTGTGTTGCATATTTTCATTTCACTTTTCCTCAATGAACCAAATATGACAGATATAACTTCTAGACAAATCAAATCGATGATTGGATTAATCAAGTCAACTAATTTCAACGAACCTTTAGAGAAATTGATTATCCCACCACAACCAGCTGTACCTGGATCTGCTGGTGACAAAACATTGATTCAAAAGAATTATGATTATTTCATCATGGCTCAATCAAGAATCCGCACCTTGCATGCTTTTTACTCATTGCAAGCATTCAGAGCAAGTTTTGGTGGCATGCCAATCTTGTTTAGTTTTAATTTACTCAAGAGTGGTAACTTTTGTACCAATGAAAAATTATGGTGGAGTGAAGGTGCAAATAGTTGGTATAGCATGGTTGGCAAAACTTATCCTGGCAAATGGTCTTTGGTTGATGTTAGTAATGGAATTGGTATGGATACTTTGACTGGGTACCTTAAAGATCCTTCAACAGCTCCAAAACATTTGTCTTATAACAACTTGTTAGCCTTGTTATTTACCATTCATGAACAAAGCACCACTGAAATAGCTTCCGCTCCCCAACCATTTAGTCATTTACTCTGGCAAGAGAAAAAGAGACATTTCTTGGATTTAATCAATAATTGGGAAGTGTTATTCCATCAAAGTTATGGTACTTTGAAGATATTCACCGGTAATAGAGCCAACCTTACTGCTAAACATGAATTGAAACTCATTCTCCCAATGCACTTGCTTATTAAGATGAAGTTGGAAACTAGATTAACCACATCGATGTCGGCCGTGCTTCATAAAGATTGGGATGCGATGAATAAAGATTTGGATCTGTTGACTTATAGAGAAACCAAGTATGATGTTTTGACTACCACATTACCACATTGTCGTGACATGTTGGGATTATGGATGTATAATATTGAAACCATTAATTATGACGTTAGAGAAACAGCCAGAAGAACACCAGCATTTTTCTGCTGTGCAATTTTTGCCAGTATTATTTTGGTTGCCACTTATTTAAAACATCTTGAGAAAAGCTGTGCCTCGCGTGATCTCTCCAACAAAGAAGTCGAGAATTGGTTGGAATGTCAGAAATTGTTATCTAAATTAGAAACAGTTTTAAGTGTTAGTATTAGATCTGCTCACCTGGATAATTTGACCAAAGGTATCAAGTTCACCTCATCAAATGATGATACCACGGTTAAGAAATTATTGAAATTGAGTTTAGAACGTGAAGTTTGTGATGATGAGATATATGCTGGCAAAGATGTTGAATCCAATAAAACTAAATTATTGGATATCAACAAACAAATGAATCAATGTATTAAGGATGCTAATATTTCCATCAATTGCATCTATTTGGGGATTAGAATCTTGGCAGATGTTCCTGTTTGGCCATTGGCTATGGTGTTTGCCGAAGCTTTAAAACATAGAGCCACTTATGTAGAAAACAACTAGTTAAGTCAAATCAAGTTACACACACACTAGATTGGTTATTTATTTATTTATTTGTTTGCTTTATTTGTTTTATTCTATTCTATTTATTTATTTTATATAATTATTTATTTATGAGTTACGTAGTTTGTAATTTTAATTATTTATTCAGTTAAAAATATTCGAAAGAAACCATCTTTTCATTATTTTCTTTTTGTTTTCTTATTTATAAATATTATACACAGTAGAAATCCCCTTAATAGAAACCTTGATCATTCAAATATTTAACAATTTCTTCAACAACAACAACCAAATCATCATTAGACAATTTGAATTCACCTTCGGTGCTAGCACCAGATTTAGAATTAACAATTAAAGAATTACCATTACCAACAACATTAACGATTGGAGTTGGGTCGGAAGTTGGAACAATAACACCAGAACCAGCTTTAACCAATTCACCGATTATGAATGGATCAGTAGTTTTAGCTTGTTCAACATCGAATTTAGTGATTCTACGTTCACCAGAAAATTGGTTCAATGTAGATTGTAAAGCAAAGGACAAGTAATCACCCAATTTGTTTGAATTGTCAATCAAGATAACAAAACCTTGTTTGGCTCTTGGTGGGTTAGTTTCACGTAAAATTTTAACGACTTCAGGGTAAGAGAACCAAGCTGGGATTTCATCACCGGTTTTCAATTTATTTCTCAATTCTGTACCAGAAATATTAGCAGTTTTAACTTTAGTAGTGTCAATAGTGTCAATTGGAGCATATCTATCTTCATCTGGCAAATAGGTGACCATTCTGAATGGAACAATCTTGACGGCTAATTCATCTTGGTATTTAGCAAGTAATTCTTGGGCATCATAAGGACCATAAAAGTCAACTCCTTGAGAGTTTTTACCTGGACCAGCGTGATCTCTACCAACTATGAAATGATCAACACCATAGTTGGTTCTTATTAATGCATGCCATAAAGCTTCTCTATCACCACCCATTCTCATGGCCAATGGCAACAAGGATAAAGTAGCCAACCCATCAGGGAATTTCTTCAAGATTTGTCTATAAACTTTAACTCTGGTATGGTGATCAATGTCACCTGGTTTGGTTAATCCAACAACTGGATGGATTAAAATATGACCGGTTGATCCAATATCATTAGCGGCTCTAATGGTTAATTCTCTATGAGCTCTATGCATTGGGTTTCTGGTTTGGAAAGCAACGATATTTTGGTCAGCCCAACCAAGTTTAGCAAATTCTTGTCTTAATTCAGTTGGAGTTTTTCTGGATTCAACATAATCGTAATGTTTTGGATAGTTAATACCTTGCAAGGAACCACCAACATAATAATCACCTGCAGTTTCAACCAAGTATTTGTTGGCTGGATGTTCTGGATCACCACGGAAAACTTTCTTGGCTTCATTAGCTTTATTTGGTTTATATACAGATTCAATAGTTAAAATAGCCAATGGAGTTTCATCTCTTAAATCCAATAAAACAACTCTTTGACCTTGCTTGAAACCAGAAGCAGTTTGCTCGTTGACATCCAAAGTGATTGGCATTGGCCATAATAATCCTTTACCGTTTGCACCTTTGACACTGGTCAATCTTAAATCTTCAACGACACTAGTATAATCGTCTTCATTCAAGAACCCAGTTAATGGGGAAAACCCACCATTCAAGATTAATTCTAAATCACATAATTGTCTCGCAGTTAAAGTTAAGGATGGTAATGATTTGGATTCTTCTAATAATTGTTGTTTGATACCGGCATCACGAATGATCAAATCGTTCAAGTTACCACCGTGTGGAGTTGGAATAGGCATGATTATAGATATTAGTCAGCTAAAAAAAAAGAAGGGACAGTTAATTATTAAATCAAGAAAAAAGAAGAAGAAGAAGAGATCAAAAATAAATAAATAAAAATATTTTCCCTATACTATATATGGTGAGTTGCAAATTTATTTTGTTGCGATACCGCGCTTACTCAGGGAAAAAAGCGAAGAAAAAAAAAGAAAAAAAAAAAGAAATACTTCTTGAGTGATTGCACGTGAGCCACAGTAATATTTCCCCTTTTAATCTCAATTTAACCGACGTATAATTGGGCCAACTTCAATGGGCGTAATAAGGTCTTATTCCCGATGGATTTTCTCCTATTGTAAGGGTAATTCTTAATAAATTATGTCATTTCTGAGTTAGGAAAGGGTCTGCGGTAATGTATGGCGATAACAGACAGGAAGTTATCGAGCATGTGAGGGAGGTATTGTGAAAGACATAATAAATTAGCCAATTTCAATCCACAACTGCAAAAATAGAACAAATATTCCCTTGAACCCAAGAAAAAAAAAGCAGGTTAAAAAAGGATAAGAAAAAAACCTTCTATTATATATACATATACAGCAATGTGGATGAAGAGATAAGGAGAGAAGTGTATAGGTCAAGACAGGACAAATTACGTGAAGTAATGCCACAGTTGCATAATATAGTGAGAGTAGAAAGAAATTCACCACACGTTGTTGCTAAAAACAAATTAACACAAAGTAGAAAAGAAACGTTTTTTCGACTCTGCCTCTACCCTCGTTGGAATGTATAGAATAATGTGATGTTTTTGTGGAAGAGTATTACTAAGCCAAAATCACGTGACTCCGAATCATATGAGAGCTAAACTATGCCTTCTTACATTCGAACTATTTCATGCGCCTTAATAAACTGGATCCCTCAAGCACGAATTCATTCTACGTTCCTTGGTTAATTCAATGAAGTTATAGATACTTGCTGAAGAAACGTTGACGAATTATAGTAGTTAGATAATAACCCACTACAACTTAAATTGTTTGATCTAACACACTCATAAAACAAACTTACTGTGTTACATCAATTGGTAGTTCTTGAGATCGAAAAAATCAGAATAAAAATAGATCCCTTGTTATTGTTTTTATTGTTTATAATTTTCTTTTAATCTAGAAAAAAAAATAATCTTTTGCAATCAGATTTTTCTTTTAATTTTGCAGTAATGTACAGTTAATTCCTTGTTGTAGTCTTTCTTGGAAAAAATTTGTTCACATTTCCACACGACCGTGAAAACAAACACCCTGTCATCATAAAACCTCCACGTCTTAGGTACCCAACAATTATTTCATAAATTAGTCGAGACGAAAAAGACTTGTCATGTGGAGGATTCGAGGTTACAGATGGACACGATACTTGTGATGGGCGTGGGGTGAATATTCAGAACAATACATAATACTCCACTCCCCCCATCTCTAGGCAAGAAAAAACTCCGTCACATTGGGGGACCGCAAGTGGGGGATGTAACACTAAAGTCAAAGAAAAAAACTTTGTTACCCAAAAAAAAAAACAACCTACATGGTTTTCACCTTACCCACGAAGCCATTTGAATTCAGAACTAGATCGAAGTGAATTTGCAATTCTTATAAATGGTTAACGTTTGTGGTCTGTATTAAACCGGGAATTGCGAAGAAACCGTGACCGCTCTCTCCGGAAATACACGTAATTCCAAAAAATTTTATTTTCGAAAGGCAGGAGGCAATAGAATTTTGATCGGGATTACTGGGAATTGCTTGGATTGGGTGATGGATAACGCAACACCGGAAATCAATCTCAAACAAACAAAGCACATGTCACAGGGATAAATAAACGTATAGCTGTTTAATTTATTTTTTTGCTGTATTAAAAGGAGGGGTGGACAAAGGAAGGTAGATTCGGGAATAATATAGAAATGCCCACAAAAATGGATTATTGTAGACCGAAAAAGGCGTGCGCTGAACAAAAGTTGAAAAATTAGTCAAATCCGGTCTAGATCCATTTCCGACCGAGCTTCCAATAGTTATCCAGGAGTTCCTTCGATTTTTATGGTTCTGAAGTTAGCCGACCTATTTTTGGATCACCTTATCTTGAAATTGACTAATTGTATACGTTGCAACAATATTAATTATTACAAAAAAAAAAAAACAAAAAATAGTTGCGTAACAATAATTGTTTACCAATTCATTACTAAAAAGTAAAGGGGATATTGCTTTGATAATGAATTAGTAAGAGAGACAACAAGGCAAAGTAAAGGAGAAAAAAAAAAAACAATCCGACTATCGCCCCTGCACGAGAGCTTAACAATGATTTCTAAATTTCCGACTTTAAAGTTGATTCAACAACAACAAGGTGTGTCCCAATTGTTGAAGTATCCAGACAAGGAGAAGCTAGAGAATCTACCCAATAAACAAGAGTAAGTCCAAATTTTCCCTCACCTATGGTCAATTGACTATCTCTCATTAATTATTGGGGGATTCTTTTTTTTTTTTAGTAAATTTTTCTCAGCACGACCGGAAGTTAAGATTTTTTTTTTTTTTTTTCATTAATTTTGACAACTAAAGAGTTTTTTTTTTCTCTGTATTCGCTACGGAAATCGCTTTCACTCATTTTATTTTTCTCACTAAACTCTCCCAATCTCTCAAGGTAACGTGTGTGTGTGTAAATGTTGTAAATTCTGTATAAATATTCAACGATTTCTCCTTAAGCAATTTTTAAATTCGAATCACTCCTTCTTTTTTTCTTTCTTTTCTTCTTTTTCCCTTTCTTCTTTTCCTTCTTCATTAATTCAATTCAATTAATACTTCATTAATAACTACAATTACAAATGTCTTCAGAACCAAAGTATGTAATTCAATTATTTTATTTCTTGCAGAGATGCAAGAATGATAATGGGAGAGAGAGAGAGCATAAGAGAGAAAGAACAAGATTCCTGCGATGGAATATGAAATTTCCATGAGAAACAAGAACAAAACCATTTGGAGAAAAAAAAAGGATGAATGGAAACCAATTGAGACTATTCAATTGATATTATAACTCAAGAATAGGGTTTTTAAACCACGGATTAGCAATTCTGTTTTACTCCCCTCCAAAAAATTTTCACATTTACATTTTTTTTTGGGGGGTAAACAGAAAAATTCATTGTGAACCGAGCATTCCTGGGCTCCGAAAATCAATTTTTATTTTTCTGCGTGGAGGACCAGGGGAATCAGATATGAAAAAAAGAATAAAAAAATAAAAATACATAAGTAGCTGCCAATTTTCCCCCACTTTGACATCTATTTATATTTATATTCATATTTTTTTTTTCTTATTTTGCTTTTCTTATTTTGCTTTTCTTCACAATCCAACACTATATTTCTTGATTTCCGGAACAGCCGCTTATACAACACTATGTCTCATCAGAAAGCTTTCTCCCGATTATCTGTTCTTTCCAAACAAATAACGACCAACAATACTAACAATTCGATTGCCAGAGGTGATATCGGTTTGATTGGTTTGGCCGTCATGGGTCAAAACTTGATCCTTAACATGGCTGACCATGGTTACACTGTTGTTGCTTACAACAGAACCACCAGTAAAGTTGACCACTTCTTGGCCAACGAAGCCAAAGGTAAATCTATCCTTGGTGCTCACTCCATCAAAGAATTGGTTGCCCAATTGAAGAGACCAAGAAGAGTTATGCTTTTGGTCAAAGCTGGTTCCCCAGTCGACGACTTCATTAACCAATTGTTGCCATACTTGGAAGAAGGTGACATCATCATTGACGGTGGTAACTCCCACTTCCCAGATACCAACAGAAGATACGACGAATTGAAAAAGAAGGGTATCTTGTTTGTCGGATCCGGTGTTTCTGGTGGTGAAGAAGGTGCCAGAACTGGTCCATCTTTGATGCCAGGTGGTAACGCTGAAGCTTGGCCACACATTAAAGATATCTTCCAAGATATCGCTGCTAAAGCTGACGGTGAACCATGTTGTGATTGGGTTGGTGATGCCGGTGCCGGTCACTACGTCAAGATGGTCCACAATGGTATTGAATATGGTGATATGCAATTGATTTGTGAAGCCTACGACTTCATGAAGAGAGTTGGTAAATTCTCCAACAAGGAAATGGGTGACGTTTTCGCTAAATGGAACAAGGGTGTTTTGGACTCTTTCTTGATTGAAATCACCAGAGACATTATGTACTACAACGACCCAACTGACAACACCCCATTGGTTGAAAAGATCTTGGATAAAGCTGGTCAAAAAGGTACTGGTAAATGGACTGCTGTCAATGCCCTTGAATTGGGTATCCCACTTACCTTGGTTGGTGAAGCTGTCTTCTCCAGATGTCTTTCTGCTATGAAGGAAGAAAGAGTCCAAGCTTCTAAGGTCTTGCCAGGTCCAGATGCTACCGATGTTTCTCCAATCAAAGACAAACAAGTTTTCATTGATGACTTGGAACAAGCTTTGTACGCTTCTAAGATTATCTCCTACACCCAAGGTTTCATGTTGATGAACCAAGCCGCTAAAGATTACGGTTGGAAATTAAACAACGCCGGTATTGCCTTGATGTGGAGAGGTGGTTGTATCATCAGATCCGTTTTCTTGGGTCAAATCACCGATGCCTACAGAAAGAAACCAGACTTGGAAAACTTGTTGCTCTACCCATTCTTCACCGATGCCATTGCTAAGGCTCAAAAAGGTTGGAGAGTTTCTGTTTCCAAAGCTGTTGAATACGGTGTCCCAACCCCAGCTTTCAGCACTGCCTTGGCTTTCTACGATGGTTTGAGATCCGAAAGATTGCCAGCTAACTTGTTGCAAGCTCAAAGAGATTACTTTGGTGCCCACACTTTCCAAGTCTTGCCAGGTAAAGAAAACTCTTTGTTGAAGAAAGATGAATGGATCCACATCAACTGGACCGGTAAAGGTGGTAACGTCTCCTCTTCTACCTATGACGTTTAAAGATGCTAGATGTTTCCTCCAGATTTATAATTTACCCTATTATTATTTCTTCTAGTTTTTTAAAAAAATATACATAAATACATATATATATTTTTTTTTGTTTACAAAAGTCAATTAAAATAAATGTAGGACGAGTTCTCTCTCTCTTGTGTGATCAACCAATAATCTGTATATATACATTGAAAATATACTTTGTCTATAGAAATATCAAGCTATGCAATAAAAATAAAATAAAAATAAAAACAGTAAAAAGAATATAAATACCAATCTTATGTTCCCCCAAAATAAATATGCATCATAAAACAACAATAGTTAGAAAAATAAAAACAATAACAAAAAACAAAAAATGACAATGATAATGATAATGAAAAGGGCAATGAAAAACACCTCTTACAATGGCACGTCATACCCGAGAATCATACTTCCAATCAAATACAAATTCAAGAACGTAACAAATGCCCAAACCATAACAGCCAGGAACGTAGCTGCCGGACCATTACTGAAATCTTTATATCCTTTAATACGATATATATCTTGATCGCAATCTTCGTATACTTCAATAGGTAATGATGGTGTAGATGCAGATGAAGATGCAGTTGAATCATCTGTTGATGAATGCTGTTGTTGGATAGAAACCGAGTTTGATCTTGATTTCATCGTGGTTGAATGTGGTTTGGAATATGCAGTTGATTCGTGATTAGCAGAGGCACTATTCAACAAGCTTCTGTGCTCTTCAAGTTGTAAATGGTGTTCCTCATCATCTTCTTCCCAACCAGCACAAGGATGTGATTTTCTTAAATCTTGTAACCTGATGGCTGGTTCGGAACTCTTGAATCTAGATTTGGCTACTGGTGCAACACGTTCAGTACGATGTCCTTGACCATGAATTGGGTCTTCGCCTTCTAGTTCATCATCCAACAAGATGTCGATTTCTTCATCTCCATCCCGAACAAAAATGGGAACTCTCATGGTGGATTTATTACAAGTGAACCAAATAAGTGGCGCACTCACAACCGGTAATAGAATAGATAAGACAACCTGACTGGCATTCAAAATCTTACCCAAACCGTCTCTTCCGGAAAAACTAACAACTAAAAGACAAGGAGCAATTGCCAATGCACGAGTAATTAATCTTCTGGCAACTGGTGGCAATGTCCAATTTAAGAATCCTTCAGAAACCATTTGTCCTGCCAAGGTGCAAACAACCCCAGCACTTTGACCAGAACATAACAATGCCAATGCGAAAACAAACCCAGCGGTTGGTGATAAATGTCTGGATAATAAATGGTAAATGGTGAATAAATCAGCATTTTCATAATCGTCATCTAAATCGGAATCAGATTCATGCCCGTGATCATGATCATGATCGTCATGGTCATCATCTCTTCTGAAATTGCCACTGTCCAAAGTTGCACCAGCAACAATCAAAATAGCGGCATTGACAAAAAGTGCCACTGTGAATAATGAAATAACCAACTCAACAATAGTGTAAGTCATGGTATCTTTAATGGCATGAATAGAAGGTCTATAATGGTCATCCTCTTCTTCATCTTCGTATGCTTCGAGTGTTACATCATCGTCTTTTTCAACCCCTTGTGGTTGACCATTCTGCACCAAAGGAGTGGCGATTGGAGTTAAACTGTCGTCTTCTTCTTCTGTGTGTAGTTCAGCTTCTGTGCGTAGTTCTCGATGTGTCTCTTCATCAGTGATGGAAAATTCATCTACTGCTAATGGTAGTCTATGTTCTTCCATGGAACGTTTTCCCCATGGCTTGTGAAATCCATTCTTGACATCATAATCTTTCAATCTGGACTGTACTAATCCCGAACCAAGATACAACGAGTGAGGCATAACGGTGGCACCCAAAATTGCCAAACTTAAAAATAATCCACTACCTCCTTCTCTATCGGACATATCAACTACATCTTTATTTGGCAAAAAACCTTTCAAGACTTCAGTTACGGAAAAATGAATAGTTTCATCATGACTGACTTGGTATAATTCAATAGCAAAACAAACCACTGTGGCGGCAACTAGTATCGAGACAAACCCTTCAAAAATCCTGATGAACAAAAGGGGTCCCTTGGGACGGTATGCCATTAAAACAATAAGTACGTCCACAACAGTAACTATGACCCCAACAAACAAGGGTATCTTAAATAAAATATTCAATGCAATGGCAGTTCCCACCACCTCTGCCAAATCTGTCGCTATAATAGCAATCTCTGTAAGACTGTACAATATTAGGTTGGTTCTGCGGGAAAAATGTGCTTTACAATTAGCGGCCAAATCCAACCCTGTCACAGCCCCTAGTTTCGCTGCTAGTATTTGCAAGAACACAGCCAAACAGTTGGACAATAGAATCAGGAACAACAAGTTATACTTATAAGCAGATCCAGCTGCTACGGCTGTGGAATAGTTACCAGGGTCCATGTATGCCACACTGACCATCAACCCAGGGCCGATGAACCGGGAATATTTCTTTATGCTTGATGCAATGTTTTTTAAATTTAGAAATTTCGTTATGGAACTCATGTTGATAAATTAACTGTATGTGAAAAAGTTACGAGTGAGAGGGTGTGCGTGAGTGTGTGTTGGGTAGGTAAAAATGAACGGGTATGTAAATGATGTGACCAATTATCTTGAAAATGATGACTCCCTGATATTGCTGTTGGATATGAAATAGAAAGGAGTAACGTAAAACAACTCTAGGGTCTCCTTCGTTTTTTTGTTAAATAAAAGGTGACTAGTTTATAGTGTGCTGTTTATTTGTTTTTCTTGTTTTTTTTTTTCTAATGTGTTTGTTGCTTCGTAAGAATTTTTCTTTTTTTTTCTCCAAATGTATCTCAATCTGACTTTTTTTTTTTTCCTTTTATCCCTTTCAAAAGTAACGAAGAAAAAAAAAATTGTTATACAAAATCGAGAATTGTATGGGGTAAGGATAGCAGAAAGAACTGTCAAAGGTTATTCAACGAATGTAGTAAATGATAGAACTAGTTAATCTAAAGGATAATCAAACAAGATTAAGGGAAGAAAGAGAAAAAGAAGATGAGCTCTTTTTTTTAAAAATACAAAAAAAAAAATACAAATGATAGTTCCTTCTACCCCAAACAAAAAACGCCATGTTATCCTGTATATATACACCATGATGAAATACGCACACGCTTTCTCTCCTTCGCTAAGCGATTTCAAGTTTTTGTTGCAAGAATTTCCGGTTTACCGAAGTCGCTTGTTATAATTATGAGTAACCAATATTACAACTGGCTACTTCCATAACCACTAATGTTAGGATACTGAACTTAATAACCCATTAGGATAAAGTTAAAAAGTTTCGAATTCTTAGGGATATTCCATACGGATAACTCATAGTGATAACTCCTTCACTTCTATCCGGGCAAGGCGTGGTTCTCTATTTTTATTTTTAACTTCTTTTGTTTTTTTTTGTTTTTTGTTGTTAAAACAAAAAAAATTCATTCCTAATCTTTCCGGGCAGCGTATTGTCCTAAATTTTGCTTTTGATAAACGCACGAGATTCAAATCAGTCACGTGTTGACATGTCGCACCATACGACATTATGGATTTTTTTTTTTTTTATTTTGCACGGAAATGTCTCTACCATCGGACCTTAAGTTCCTGTAACACACTCAATATTTTCAAGAATACAGGGAAGAAGAAAAGAAAAAAAAAACCGAATCATATAAACAATTATAATTGAATTTTTTGAATTCCTATTTTTTTCAAGCAATTCTACCAATTCAATTGGAACTACCTTCCTAACCCTTTCTAAACTCAAATACAATGCTTAAAGCAGCTTTCGCAAGAAGAACATTCATCAACCAGATACGTTCAATTCACAAATCTTCTATCTATAATGCAGCATCTGTGTTCAAAATGCCTGCGATGTCACCAACCATGAGTGAAGGTGGTATTGTGGCATGGAAGGTTAAACCAGGTGACAGTTTTAGTGCAGGAGATGTGATTTTGGAAGTGGAAACCGATAAAGCCAACATTGATGTCGAAGCTGCTGATGATGGGAAATTATGGGAAATCTTGATTAATAATGGTGCCTCTGGAGTTCCTGTTGGTAAACCAATTGCTCTTATGGCTGAACAGGAAGATGATTTGAGCACTTTGGAGAAACCAGCTATCGAAGACGAAACTTCCGCTGCTTCTGCATCAACTCCATCTTCCGAACCAGCAAAAGAAACAAAAGAAGAAGCAACTAAACCAACCCAAACGAAAGCAACACAAACAACCCCAACAAAAGCAACAAAAACTTCAGATGATAGTAGTATACTTCAAACTGCTAACCCAGCACAGAAATTATCTCCAGCTGTTGAATTGTTATTACACGAAAAGAATATCCCAGCCGAAGATGCCTTTGCCAAGATCAAAGCATCTGGTCCAAATGGTAGAATCTTGAAAGGTGACGTATTAGCATACCTTGGAACCATCAATTCTGATGCCATTGTCAGTTTAACTGAATTCTTGAAGTCAAGAGAACACTTGGACTTATCAAACATAGTACTCGCACAACCATCATCTAGCAGCAACGAAACTAAACCAGATGCAAAGAAGTCAGAGGAAGCTGCACCTGCAAAGGCAGAAAAACCAAAACCAAAGAATATCTTAAATGTGGAAATTTTATTCCTGGAAGGCGAATATGCATCACAAGCCCAGTTTAAACATGTGTTCCAATCCTCAGTTGCTAATGCGATTAGAGAATCTTATGCCACTAGATTCCCAGAATTTGCTCATTCCCCAACCTCATCTTCAATCTACGATAAATATGATGTTTTTGACGATATAATTTCTGCCCCAGTCACCAAAAATAGATTTGAAGTGTATGACATCAACTTTACGTTCGGTAATGAAAGTGCTATTACCAAAACTGGAAAATTTGATAACTTTGAAGATCTTTTAGGATTAAACAGTGGCAGTACTCCAGTGGTTCACGTGGAAGACAGTATTTACAGTGTTAGTGTTCAATTCAAAATCAAATTCGATGACAAATTGTCTGACTCGAAGCAATTTGTTAAGAACTTTGAGAACTCATTATTTTCACAAATTCCACCACATAGTATGAAAGTTTCCAATTTATAGATAAGAGGGAAGAGTAAGATAACGGGGTTTACAAAAATACATTGCTTATGTCACAGATAATAACGATATTTGTATAATTTAATCGAAACCAAAAAAAAATACATATAAAAACAAAAGGCTATACGCGTGTAATACATAATTAGTCCAAAATGGATATTCACCATTTATTATTATTATTATTTTTTTTTTGGTTATCATGTTTTATGCAGTCTTGTTGTTAATTATTTTCTTTTTTTTTTTTTTTTTTTTTTTTTTTTTTTTTTTTTTTTTTTTTTTTTTTTTTTTTTTTTTTTTTTTTTTATTTTTTTTTTTTTTATTTACTCTAAAATAATCATCATCTTTTGATAAACAGTAAAAGAGGAAGCATTACCAACTAATTACTATTTACCCAAGAGTTAAACAATTCACTACTGCTTGTATCAACCAGTTCTTTGCCTTCTAGTATTCAGAACGAAAAAAAAGAAAACGAAGACCAATATCACGAATAGTAGCAACAACAACAACAATATCTATAATTTTTTTATAATTTTTTTTTTTTTTTTGTTTTTGTTTCTAGTTTTTGCAAGATGTATCCCTACCAAACTGGCGGAAGCAATAACATTTCAAATGGTAATTCTTCCTCAAACATACCAACAACAGCTCAACAATCCAACTTGAGACAACCTTATTTACAGCAAGTTCCTGGTGGTTCAAACGCACCATCAGCAACACCAGGAAATACCTCAGGTGGCTCATTTTATCAAAGAGGCACTTCTGGAAATCTTGTCCCTCATTTAAGTGCTGGAGGTATTCTCCCACCTCGTTCATTTACTGGAAATTCCCCTTTGAACGGTTTACCACCTTCTACTTTTGCTCACCAGCCACTGTCATACCAACCACAACAGGCTCAGCAGCAACATCAACATCAGCAACATCAAGGATATCGTACTGATCATCCTCAACAATTAGATCCTAAACAACTTCAAAAGATTTCTTCCCCTCAACAGCAACAGCATCAACAACAACAGCAACATCAACAGCAATACCAAAACCAAAACCAAAACCAAACCCAGCCTCAAGCTCAACAACAGCAATATTACCAACAGCCGTACTTGCTGAAACCTCAATTCCAACAGGATCCTTCCCGAGAACAACAGCCAGCACCAATAGGATTGTCCAATGTACCTCAATCCAATTCCAATACCAACAACAACAACTCTTCTTCGCATCCGCAATCTTCATCTCAACAAATGACATCTCAATCATCTACCGCATCTCACCAAACCACTTCATCCCAATCCAATGCCAATACCAATAAACAAGGTAAGAAGAAAGGCAACAATTCATCATCTGCATCGAATAAGAAAACAGGGACGAATTCACAACAGCAACAACCATCACAATCACAACAGCAACAACCTCAACAAGAAAGTGGAGGTAAGAAGAAAAGAGGACGTCCTAAGAAATTCTTACTAGATCCTACTACTAATACCATGATTGACTCTACACATCCAAATTTCAAACAATTGAATAAAGCAATGAGAGATGGAAACCAAGAAGTTGAATCCGTCAATGGACACTCAGCTACTACTGCCACTCATGCCAACGCTGGTGCAAATAATACCAACGCTGATATAAGTGGTTTGTTTAATTCTGCAAGCACTATAGGTAATTTCAATGACTCAGAATTGAAGGAATTGTTAAAGAAGAAGGATAGAAGAGGTAGACCTAGAAAATTCGCCATTGAAGAGACTGGAGTTACCATTAAAGGAGTCAGAATCAATGGAAGCGGTCCTTCGAAAAAGATATCCAAGAGTTGATTACATTCTGTGTGGTTTTTCGTTTCTTTTAACTTTTGTATAATTTAATTTTGTTTAGTTTGATTTGTTTCACGTGATGTTTTTTTGTTTGTTTGTTTTTTTAGTGACTTTCACACCCAAATATCCAAAGGGTGGGAGGCAGAAAGAGAGAGTGTGTAAGAAAGAGAGATGGTTTTGAAAATGTTTTATTTATATCTTGACTATGATGTTTTGTTTTATTTTTATTTTTATTTTTTTTCCATATACTATTCCTTATTCCTTACTATTTGTTATCTTGTTTATTTTTATGTTCATTTATTTTAAGTTATTTGTGTATTTTTCTTTTTTTTTTATTACTATTGTTATATATATTAATCAGTAAAAAAGAATAAATGTATTTGTATTGTTATAGTATGTCAAATTCATACGACTCTATTCATAAACCTACCTACTGCTATCATCGGCGCACAGAACGCTTTAATCATCATGCAAACAGCATCAACTAATCTACTCAATTCGTAAAGTATCCAAACAAATAAAACCAACTCGATGAAAACAACCAACCCTTGTAATCCAGGAATATATTCTCCTATAATATCAATTGGAGCATACAACATCTTCATGATCTGAACTCGTTTAATTAGATTTATCCATGTAGAAACCACAATAATGGGTGCATTTGGATCAAAATGAAATTGGAAAGGTGATGCTTTTTTACCATCTTGCAGTTTCACTGATTTCGTATCGTAATCCGAAGTAGTTGCACTGAGCATAGAAGAAGCCGAGGTTGGTGGAGTAGGTTCTAGTTGTTTGGTGACAGGATTATAATACATTTCTTCGGTTATTCGAGATCCAACTTCACTATCATCACATTCAACAACTATTTCTGATGGTTTACCATCAACTTCTTCAACCACTCTTGAAACTCTCGAGGATCTGGTAGATGTTGGAGCCACCAGTGTTGCGCGTTTGGAAGTGGCTGCTGTTGCAATCAGTGCTGCTTTTCTAGATGATGCGGCTACTCCTGCACCAGCAACGACGCCTGCACCTGCACCCACTACCAGCGAAGCAGGAGTCTCTAATAAATCACGATTAAACAACTTTGTAGCTGGTTCATCCCAATGTTTCATTATTTTTCGTGAATTATTTGAAAAAACCTTAATTTTCTTCATATTTTTCTCAAAAGGAGTGGGGGGATATACAACAGTTTTCATTGATCGAGCATCGCCTTTACCTGATTTAGCACCACCACTTTTGACAGACTTTTTATCATCTCCGTCTCCGTCTCCTTGTCCTTTTGTTTCTCCTTCTTCTTCTTCCTTGTCATCTCCTTCTTTCATTTCAGCACCTTGGTAGGGCAACCAGGAAGCCAAATATGGCAACCATCCCATTGTTGCAGCAGCTTCTTCTTCGGCTTCTTTTTCTTTTTCTTTGTCATTTTCATCCATATCGAAGTCGTCTTTCTTGTCTTCCTTACCACTTTCAGATTTTACTACATCCTTTTCCTTATCCTTATCCTTTCGTTTTGAGTCCTTTTTCTCCTTTTTCAACCTTTCCCTTTCGGCTAATCTTTCTGCTTCTTTCTTTTTCTTTAGTTGTTCTTTAGATTTCTTCAACTCTTCGTTGATCTCTCTTTGTCTTTTGGAATAATCAGCAAAATCTCGTCCTAGTTCTTTCTTGGCAATATCCAATTTCCGTTTCATTAGTTTTTTTATAGGAACTCTCTTCTTAATAACTTTGGTTTCTTTATTCTTACCTTCTCCAACAGTCACCACTTGGTCTACTTCCACCATTTCGGTGTCATTGCCTGGTTCTTCATAATCATCATCACTTTCATTATCAACAAATATATCCTTTGCAGGTGGTGTTGGTGGCTTCTTTTTGGGTCTGTGATCATAATAATTATAATCTTCATAATCGTCTTTGGTCAATTTATTCAGCACTTTATTAATAAATGTTGGTTTGGGTTGATCATCTTTACCTTCAAAAACCATATCCATGGGATTGTATCTATCCAATTTCTCAGTTTTGTCTTCAAATACATCATGGAAGGTCTTGTGGGAATACAACTTGGGTTTAACGACTTGAGCATTATCATATCTCTTCTTCTGGCGAATATAATAATCGTCATTTTTGTTCTTTCTACGACGTGGTGGTTGTTGTGGTGGATAATATTGTTGTGGTACGTATGGACCTCTAGGTTCAGGGGCGTATGGTGTGTATTGAGATTGAGGTTGGAGATAATTTAATTGTGCAGGAGTGATTGTTTCTTCTAGTTGGTTTTCTGATTCCATATCGTCGTATTCAATTGGTTCAGCAGGTAATGAAGATGTACTTCTATGTGAACCAGATGGTGGGTAAATCATGGACTCTGATTGAGTTTTAGAATTTTTGGGTCGTCTAGTGGCATTGTGAATGAATAAGTCTCGTTGCAGGGGAGTGAATTCCATGGGTGGCATATAAGATATGGGGTCTTTCTCATCAACTTCAACTATGATTTCTTTAGGTGAAGAACCTGATTGAAGATGAGGATTAGGAGGAGAATTAGAATGAGGAGGAGGATTGGAGTGAGAATAAAATTGGTCGTAGTAATAATTTTGTGGGTGTTGGGGTTGGTTGTAAGGTGAGCGTTCCGCTTGTTTTCTTTGTTGCTCGTTTAAGTATTGTTGTGAATAGTAGCCATTGCTGGTGACATTCATATTGAGATCCGGGAGGGAGGAAAAAAAAATAAGGCTATATTATTATTTAGGATTTACTTGGAATATAATTAATGGGAAAAAAAAATGTAAACGATTGAAGGTGGTTTTGCTTTTGCTTTTGGGGGGTTTTTTTTTTAAAAAAAAAGAGTTACTTCTAGAAATATAAATGTTGATGATGATGGTGTTTCATTATATAAGAAAGAAAGTATAAGAACGTAAATTAGCAAAAGTAAAACATTGAAACTAAAAATTTCATGTTATATATGAATTGTAAATCTCACATTTACATTACAATGAAGAAAATTATTTTTTAATTTAATTATCTTTAGTGAGTGTAAGAAAACAGATAAAAAAATGGCTGGTTTAGGTATCGTAATAAAATAAAAAAAAATTAAATTACACAAATTCTGCAAATCATTTGCTCCCTAATCATGCCTTTTTTGATTTTGTACACTACCACCCCCTGAGACCATGAAGACTATGGTTACAAGTAGTGAGATCAAGGGGGTAGATATGGACATATGTATACATGTAGATGGAGTAATTCATGATGATGGTGTGGGTGTATAGCATTGTGTTTAGACGACAACAAATAGATTGCATTCATATGCCTGACCTACTCCAAAACGTGCCCCATCATCATGTGTAACATGTAGTCAAGACAAACTAAATGTCATGGAGTTTAAATTTTACTTTCTTTGTTTTTGCTTTTTTCACATTGTAATTATTCAAATGACTAGAATATTCCACGGCTTTGTAGCACTAACTACAATGTAATCGTCTTGAAAAGCCCACTCCCTTGCATATCCTGATCTGAATAAATTATAATGTAGATTTGTATTATCATTTCTGTTCTTCTCCAATTACGTAAGCCAGCAAAAAAACAAAAAGCAAAAATCTTTCACGTAAAATAAACTCTCACCACCAAGGCCACCATCAACATAGACAACCAAGAAACATCCCTTACCACAAATGTTTAGACAATTCATGCGTAAGATGTCTACTTCTACTCCACAAATTATCAAATCTTCTAACCCAGGACCAATAGAAACTTCCATAATCACCAAAGTCACCACCGAATTCAACCCTACATATCTCAAAATTGTCAATGATTCTCAAAAACATGCACACCATGCTGGTATCAGAGGTGCTGCCAATAAAACTGAATCCCACTTCCAATTAGAAATCATTAGCAATGCATTTGAAGGCAAGACATTACCTGCTAGACATAGATTGGTGTATAATTTGTTAGATGATGAATTGAAAAACCAAGGTGTTCATGCATTACAAATGAAAACTAAAACTGAAAAGGAAGTCAATAAATAAACTAGACAGATAGATAGATACATAGACACGTGTAAATAGAAATGAAATGTATGAAAGAAATTAATGTAATAAATAAAACAATCAAATCCCTATATATGTAACAACTGAACAACTAAATAAAAAAAAAAAACAAGTTGATAATAATAAAAATAACAACTAATAAGAATTAATAACAGTAATAATAATAAAAAATCAAATAATCAAATATGGAAAAAAAAAAATTAAGAATACTACAACCATTAAACTCCATTAACTTCATTCTCTATCGTAGAATGTTGTGTTTCTTGGACAGAAGCGTTTTTAGCTACCAACTCAACAATTCTTCTAATAACTGGCAAGTTCAACCATGCTGGAACATAGGCTTCAACTCTTGAAAATGGTCTCAAGGCAATGTTTCTGAATGGATCATTGAAATGACCGTCGGTTGAAACCAATTCAAACAAGTCATCCGCATTACTTGAATCACTTTCTTTCACTTTATCGGCAACAATTTGCAAAACATGTGGTGCAATTGGTGTTTCGTAATCAGCAACATAATATTGTGAGATCAATTTTTGAATTTGAATTGGTTTCAAGGCAAAACAAATTTCATAAATGATGCTTATATCATCAGGAGTGTTCTTTCTCAATTGTAACAATTTAGCAGCTTGCAACAAGTGACTCAAGTAATTGGATCCTTCCTCTATGTCATGACCTTTGCACCATTCTTCTAATCTGGTGACATTATAGTTCAATTGTAAACCTCTCTTCCAGGACAAAAAGTTTCTTCTCATAATCAAATCATTGAAACACAAGGCATCAACAAATCTCAACAATTCAATAATCACCTCATTTATCACTTCAGGTTCAATGAAGTATGATTTCATAGCCCAGTACACAGTGTTGAAAAAACTTAAAATATCGTCCATCTTGTATTGCACACCTGGAGAGAAAACTTTGGCCAAGAATGGTGAACTTTCGGGTGCCATAAACCCTGGCAATGCTTGGGACAAGACAACAGCTGAAACAGCCTTCTTTTCTAAATCCTTTTCCATCTTCTTCATCCACATGTTGTAGATATTATATGAAAGGGATTCAAAGTCTTCTTTCACAACGGCAACTAATTTCAAGTATTCATCAAACTCTTCATCACTCATTTCATGGGCTAAGTTATCGTTGGCAATAATTGTGTGTTGAGCATACGACACAAATGAGTACAATTCGTGAGTGTTGGACAACCAAAAGGCACCGTGTGGGATAACATCGTCATCCTTCAATGCAGAAACAATCAGTTGAATTGATGACAACACTTCACCAAGGAAATCTTCACTTTCTTTGGTTAAGCCTAATCTCCACATATCAGACAAAATAATGATGATGATTCTTGATGGGAAGAGGACTTCTTTTCTAGTCAAGTCAGCAGCAATACCGGATGGTGGGATCTTTAATCCTTTCAATAATCCATCAACAATTTCACGATGCAATTGACGAGAATCTCTCAACAATTTGAACAATTCATCGTTAATGTCATCGATATTGGCATTTTCATCGTTGGAAACCGCTATAACTGATACTGGTCTATTGTTGTTATCAAGTGAGTTTGGAGAATTCCAGGCAACAGCACTGCTGTGACGTTTGTTGACATTTCTCGATTTGTTGTTCACAAGAGTAGCACCAGATCCATTTCTGGATTCCATTCTTTGTTGTTGCAATTGGGCAAGTTCAGATTTCAATTGCTCAATATGTGTCTTCAAATCAACTTCAATGGTATCGCGTTTGACGAGATCTTCCTTGGCTTGGGTCAATTCTTCAATGGTTCTCTTGACTTCTTCCTTCAATTCAGCTTGTTCCTTGTTCAACTCTGCAATCTTGGCTTCTGCTGAGGTGTATTCAGACTTGATGGCTTGCAATTCACGGTTCAAGTTTTCAACTTCTTGTTGGTGTTCAGCACTTTGAGAATCAAATTTCTCATTGAATTCAACTTCACGGGTCTTCAATGTTTCATGAGCACGACCTTGTTGTTCCAATAATTCTTTCATATTGGCGATTTCCACCATCATAGCCTTGTTTTCTTGGATCTTAGAAGTCAAAGTTTGCGTCAAATCGATAACCTTGTTTTCCAACTTGTAGGTACCTTCTTGCCATTTCTTAACTGATTTAGCTTCAACTTTCAATTGCTTCAATTCACGAACAGCATATTGTCTTCTGAAAGCAGATTGAATAACCACGGTAGAGTTTCTTGTCTTCTTGTAATTGGCTCTTTGTTGGTAACCTTTCCAGGATTTTTGAATAATGATAGCAGAGTTTTCTTGACGCAATTTCAAATAATCTCTTCTTGCTTGTAAACCTCTCACAGATTTTTGAATGGTAACAACAGATAAAACGGTTTGAGCAAATTGCTTTCTTGCCAAGAAACCTCTGATGGATGTTTGGATTAATGTGGCAGCGTTTCTTTCTTGTTCTTCCTTGATTTGCTTTCTCTTGATGTATCCACGAATCAAACCTTGCAATTGAATATGGGATGCTCTGGTTTCGAGATACTTCTTTCTGTAGAATCTCTTTCTCATGTTCTTTTGAATCATCACGGCAGATCTGAACAACTTATCGGATCTCAATTTTTCAAAATGAGCCAACATACCAGCCTTGAAGAAAATCTTGGTGTTCCCCAATTGGTATTTTTCCTTGTCTTCGATATTGGTGGTCAAAATTTGATTACACAAACCAGACACCGATTCTTGGGTGGTGGCTCCACTCATAACTTTTATCCAATCGGCAGATGGAACTAAGATATGGTATCTATCGGCAAACTCAACGTATGTCCATCTAGATGGGAACCCAGCACAGGAAATTCTAATCGTTTCCAAAACACCACAAGCTCTCAATTGCGACAACACCATTAATGCATCAAACTCCCAAGCTTTCTTCCTTTCGTTTGGTTTTATACATCTAATATAATGAACATTTGTAGAATTAATTGTTTTCATCAACTCAATCAATGAATTTTTAAACATGGAACCCAAAGTTGGTTTCTTATTGGCCATTTTAGCTCTTGATGTCTTGGTTTCAGCCTTGGCAACTTCCAAAGCTGCAGCGTTCTTGTCGATGATTTCCAAAATAGATTGCAATAATGGGTTAGTGGTGTTCTTCATAACTTCAAGATGTCCTTCACCAACAGTGTCTCTATTCTTTTCGATAAATCCGTCAATGTCATAAGTGACATCTAAGGCATAATGGGAAACCACGAATTTTGTTTGACCGAATCTTGGTTTCTTAAACACCTTGTTGGTTGGTTCTTTATCCAAGTTTTGGTACATTTTTTCGATCCAAGATTCATCGTTACCAGCTGGTAATCTAGATTCTTCATCCAAGAGAGCCAATATACCCAACCTGTTTTCAATCAAATCAATACATGGTTGATTATCGGCAAAGTCAATAAACGACCACTCTATTTGTTCTTTGATATACTCTTCTTGTTCCAACTTGAAAACGTGTTGATTGAACTCTTGTTGTAATTTTTCGTTGGCATAGTTAATACAGAATTGTTCGAAAGAATTCTTGTCGAAATGTTCAAACCCGTAGATATCCAAAACACCAATAAATGACTTGACCTGGGCAGCAACTTCATCTGGACATAAATCAGAATTCACGTAATCGACCAACCAGTCGAATAATGCAGAATAAATGTACTTGGCAAATGAATCTCTGGCAACAATGGCTTGCTTATGGTTCAAATTACTAACAATTTTTTCAGATCTAGTAGTGATTTGTTTTTTAACACACCATTTGGCAAATGCATTGGCATCAATACCCAACAATTCACAAGCTTTCACTAAACTTGGTTCATCGGCGGATAAATGAGCGTCGTTTTTGGTAGCAGCAATATCGATATTACCAAGATGCAAAAGCGCAGCCAAGATCTTGTAGATTTCCCATTGCTTATCGCTATTGATCCCAATCAAAGACAAAGCGTCCCTGGTGATCTTGAACTCTTCAGCATCGTCAATACCATCAATGATTGGCATACCCCCTTGGTTGGTGTATTTATAATCTGTGGCATCAGTCAAGCTTAATTGTTCCTTTTCGGAACTACTCATACCTGCCAATATTTGGTAGAAAATATGGTAATTTCTTTCTGTTGCAGGTTGGAAAACCAATCTTGATCTTTCTAAAAGATAGGTTCTTATTCTGGCACCGATAATCGATGTTTGATCATTGAATAAAATTTCCAAGTATTTACCGAAACGGGATGAGTTGTCGTTTCTTGTGGTTTTGGCATTACCAAAGGCTTCCATAATAGGGTTGGTTGCTAAAATTTGTTTTTCGACATCTGACATATCAGTTTTATGCTCTGTCCCAAGGTTTTGTTG
>JAKTVF010000025.1:0-83471 GCA_030557055.1 Candida tetrigidarum
CCAGAAGCCTACGAAGCTTTAATTAGAGATTGTTACTTGGGTAACCACTCCAACTTTGTTAGAGATGATGAATTGGAAGTTTCTTGGAAACTTTTCACTCCATTGTTGGAAGCTGTCGAAAAACAAGAACACATTAATTTGGAAACTTATCCATACGGTTCTAAAGGTCCAAAGGAATTGAGAAAGTATTTGACTGATCACGGTTACGTCTTCAACGACCCAGGTACTTATCAATGGCCATTGACCAACACCGATGTTAAAGGTAAGATCTAATGAAGGTTGTTGTTGTTCGGCACAGAGAGATTTACAATATAAATAAACTACCAAAACCAAAAAAAAAAAAATTTACAAATAGGTATATACATTTAAATACATATATATATCACGGTTGATGAGCTTCTTTTTTTTTCTATCATTATCGCATTTTCTTTTTATTTAATTATTATATTTCACTTTTATTTTCATTTGATATTAGAATTGGTTTGTCACATGCATATTGCAGATAATAGTTGTTTTATTTTATGTGAGTCCACCATGTGATACCTAATCACGTGATTACATTTGAAGTAGAATATTGCTCCGTTATGGTGATATTGAAGATTTAGACACTTAAAGAAGAGATAATAATGCATTAGATCTTACGATGATTGGAAAATATTCTTCTCTTTTTTAGCAATACATTTTTTATGTATTTAATATTGTACATATAAACCCAAAAGATCAGTTTCGAAAGAGATGACAAGATGAAAATCCATCAATCCGTCCCTCTAAGGTATACTAAATGGCAATGAGTTTCTTTTTTTTATATTATTATTTTTGTTTAATCAGACATCCAATGGAAGGTCTATAAGCGGTCACCGGCATACAATGATTAGGTTCGTGTCGTATGCTACCGAGGAAACTGCGAATGTTTGGGAAAATTTTCATCACTTTAAACAAAAAGAATAATATTAAAAAAAAAAATCATCCATCGATACCTTAAAGGGAATTCAAGGATTAATCATTGATCTGATTTTTTTTTATTGAAGCAGTGGTCAATTTATGGGTTAATGTTAATAAACTCATCAGCTTTAACATTCTGAAAAGTAAACCACAATTTTTGTGAAAATTTACCCTTCAGAAATGTCAAGCATGAGATGAGGCAACCTAAACGAATAACATCCAACATTTCATTCCCAATACAGGAACCAAAGTGTCAACTGTTATTTCCTTCTAGGATTCATTAAGATATATTTGAGTCAGAAACGTAAATTAATACTGGCAAGTATAAGCTCGTTCAAAAACCCCAAAGGGTTATAGCTTTGAACAAACACTGTCTTGATATTATTGTCTGTGAAATATATCATAGTCGAAATCAGACCTGGAAAGAAGTTCACTAACTTTCATCATATTTCAAATATATCAAAAAGAAAACCCCCCAAAAA
Source organism: Candida tetrigidarum (assembly GCA_030557055.1). Lineage (NCBI taxonomy): Eukaryota > Fungi > Ascomycota > Pichiomycetes > Serinales > Debaryomycetaceae > Candida > Candida tetrigidarum. The sequence continues at coordinate 1,425 of JAKTVF010000025.1, forward strand.
GGAAAATTTCGTCAACCCTTTTTTTTCCATGAATAAATTGAGAAATCATTGGATATTATTACTGGGAAAGAAAAAGAATAGTTGATTGGTTAATATTCTAACTAGATGAAACACATCTAGAGAATAAAGTTAACCCCAACTAACTGACATTATTCTTCCTTGTTTTTGTAGTTTGCTTTAATGTTGGAAAGAGAAAAAAAAAGTGTAGTGAAAACAAAAGGAAAAAAAAAATTTTCTTCAAGATGAGGATTGAAGATGTCTTCCTTTTATAGTGCGCCGTGAAATACTTACCCGGATATGGGCATCGAGCCCTAACCAGCAACTATTGATTTTTTTTTTTTTTGTTTGGTTTTGCAACCCTAATTTTGCTTGGACATGCAATATATATATGTATTCAATAAATAACTACTTGACAGTAGAATAACACTAACGAAAATTAAAAGAGATAAACAAGAGGATACCGAAAAATTAAGAATAATTAAAAGAAGAAGAAGAATAAAGAAAACAACTCTAGCATGCACATCCATAAAACCATGTTTTAAATTAGCAAAATAAAACCACACATACCCAAGCCCCTATCAATGATGGGAAGGTTCCAAGATAACCAAATTCACTGGTTTGCTTTTATTAGTAATTGGTTTGTCGTAAACTTTGTAAACCCCATTATCGTTAACAGCAGAATTCCAGAACTGGATGTTACCATTCAATGCCAAATAGTGGACTCCATTATCAGTTACAACAGAAAATCCATCACTATATAAAGCATCTGGTTGAAGAGGATTATCAAACTGGAATTGATGGTTAGCAACAATCTCCCCAGTTCTACCTTGGGAATCTTTAATTACACCACAATGCAAGGTGAACCAATCATTTGATGCCTTTTGGGACTTGTATTCATAATCATCACGTTTCTGCACCGTTTCAGTTGCCGAGGAACATTCTTCAGTAGTGGTAGAAGTAACAAAGGAAGTATAAGTTGTAGTGTAGTTATATTCGGTAGATGTAACAGTTGCTGTAGTACAAGCAGAAGAACTGGAAACAGTAACAGGGTATTGTTCATAATTACCATATAAGAGTTGACCATCATTAAGCTCATAAGCAATCTCATAGTTTTTAACATCGGAATGTGCCTTGACACCCAAGTGGAACTTCCCATGGAAGGAATTGTCACCACCATCTTTACATGTACCATCGTTACCACCACCACTATTACCATCACCAGAACGGGGAACCAAACTTGAGTTAACAAAACTTGAAATAAATAAAATTAAAATAGTGAAGATCATTGTTATCATAGATATTAGTAAAATGGAAGTAGGAAAAGGAAAAGGGAAGAAATATTTTTACAACCAATTGGCAAAGGGAAATTTGACTTGTATTTATAGTAAATATAATCAAGGGGTGTTTTTTCTAAGGGACATTTACATTTCTGAAAAATTTTGGTTGTAAGAATTTTTATTTTTTTCATATCTATGTAAGCCTTGCCAATTTGGCTATGGAAAATGGTTGCCAAAATATTAAAACGAAACAATAAACGATGCCCTCCAAATTACCAACTACAACTCATACAACACCACATGGTATTATCGTCTACTACTTACAATATTCATAGCTTATGCTGTTTAGTTGTCTGTTCTCTCATGAATAAACGTTGGTTGTCAAATTTTTGGTCCTGCTTTGACAGCCCAAATAAATTACTCTCATCACAGAATCGATCGCCAATAAAACCACCTACTAAAAGTTAAACAAAAAACTCATTTATATCTATATATTAATCCATCCTTTATTAATAAAACAAAAATCATTTAATCATTATAGCAATATAGCAATAAAAAAAAACCTTTAAGAGTAAACAACTAAACATCAACCTCTATCTATATAAAAGACATGTATACGAAATCTCCAAGTCTCCATCTAACTAACTAAACATAATCAGGAGTTCTTGATGGTTTAATACCGGTTGGTCTTCTTAAATTTTTCAAAGCTTGTAAATTTTTGGCAGTTATTGATTTATCATCACCATCATATGTCAGTAATGTTGGTTTATTCGTAACTCCCATGGATAATCTTCTTCTAATATCATCTTTCATCTCTCTACCACTAGCTCCAATATTGAATCCGTTATTAGCAGATACTGAATAACTTGCAGGTCTTGATGATCCCAAAGACGATGGTGGTGCTGTTGGGATAACAGAATATTTACGTTCCTTGAAAACAACCCCAACTTCTTTAACGTTCTTTTGATGTTCAGGTTCTGCTTTCACGAACCAATCCAAGCTTTCATCGTAATCATACATGGTGTAGTCAGTACCATATGGTCTCAGCTCTAAGCAGTATAATGTGTGCAATGGCACATCTAATTCTCCAATGGCAGATTTATCAAGGTTCAAGAAATACGCCAATAAAATACGCGAAACAACACGATGCGATATAATCAACAAATGATCAGTGGTTCTCTCGAATTCTGCGATCAATGGACGCAATCTCGTCAACACATCCAAATACGATTCCCCACCAACACCAGGGTATCGGTAACTTATCTTGTTCTTGAGTCTTGCTTCAAACTCTCTTGGATTCTTAGCCTGGATTTCTTCGTACGTCATACCTTCGTATTTACCACCCCCTAATTCGTTCAACATTCTCAACTGTTTGACGGAATATAGTTGGTCGTTGAAATATTGACCGGTTTCTACCGCACGCGATAACATCGATGTCCAAACACAAAAGTTTGGCTCACTAGGAATGGAGTCCAAAGTAGCAACATCATCTTCATTGAAAATTGAATTGTACTTCAATTCTAATCTTGTCGAGAATCTTTCCAATTGCTGTTTTCTAAACTCTTGACGTTGGAATTCCATAAACTGGGTTAATGCCTTGGAGAATTTAACACCTCTCTTGGTCAAATGAGCATCTCCACCAATTCTTCCCGTCAAGTTATCAGTACTCTCACCATGACGAGTGATCCAGATTTGACGCTCACACAAGTTGAAATTAAGCAAGAAATATATCGTTTGAGAAGCAAGGAAACCCTTGATGTTGTAACTCACAACTTTCCTACCAACATCAATCATTTTCACATATTGGAAACCAGGGACTTTTTCCTCCTCATCATCAATGGTTTCATACGCCTTTTCATAGTTATGTAAACGACCAACAAAATCATCCAATGCAACTTTAGGGTCCATATCTTTATAATCAGGTCCACTCAACTTCAATCTAATATTGGACTCAATGATAGTTGGATCATTACAGACGCTTTCCAAAAACAAGACCTTCAATTCACCATTAGAACGATCTTGGATTTTCTTAAGGATTCTTCTTCTTCTAGTTTTGGTGGAATTGGTGGCATCGAAAATACCCACTGAGCCCGTGCCATTAATAACATAATCTAATAATTGATCTAATGTATCCATAGCCCATTTTTCACGCAACGCAGTACTATCTTTGTTGTCAGGGTTGAAAAAAGCGGCATCATGCTGTTGTGGGGATCTTGATTCCGTGGGGGTCGTGCTATCAGGTAAAGGTTTGGTCTCGGGACCGGCATTTAACTTATCTTTTCTTCTGGTATTACCAACGTTGAATACTCGACAGTCATGTTGTAACCAATTGAGGTATCTTGTCAATTTGTTAGTGATGTATGATTTACCTCTAGCGGGTAGTCCAACCATGACAATAACCAATTTGGACCCCACGTCCACTGATGCAATCTTACCATCTGGGGATGTCTTGGACGAAGTCTGACCTGGAATGTTTAACGTGTACGTTTTTCTTGCTGATGGTGGTGGTTTCGTCATTAAAAGATTCTTCAATTTCTCCACCGACGGAGTCTTTTCAAATTCTTCTTTCATATATTCTGGTACATCTTTCAACAAATGATCCTTGATATTCTTCGCCATCACCAATCCTTTGGACTTCTCACCATCTTCAGAAGAAATCGTGAGTACGGAACTCATAGGACTGACCAGACTAGAATTTTCATGTACGACTAGTTGTGGCGGAGACCTGGATGGCACGGAGCTCAGGAACTTTGAGGACCCCGGAGCAACTGACGTTCCGTTGTTCCCCATGATTTTTTTCGCGGCATACAGCGCAGCCTCTTTTCGAGATATCGGAGATGTCCTAGGCGCGGGGGATGACGACATAACTTTTTGTTTTTTCCCCTCTTCCGATTCCACTTCTTCCTCTTTACCTTCCTCTTTACCCTCTTTTTCCACTTTGTCCCCTCCTTGTTCTTCTTCTCCTTCTCCTTGTTGTTTGGCCAATTCCGATAAGTTCAAATGTGATATATTTTTGGTTTTGTGCAAGATTGGTGTTGATTGCTCTTCCTTGTTGCTTGAATCGCATTCCTCTTCCTCAATAGGGTTAATGTTCCTGTGGTATTCACCATCCTCGTCTTCGTACTCGTCTTCATCTTCATCTTCATCTTCAGATTGTTCTCTTGTCAAAGGTGACCCCATTGTAGAAACTATAGGCGTATCAGTTGGTGGACGTTTGTTAAATACTGGTAAGTAGGAATTGGTAGAACTGTTCGAATCACAAGGCTCCAATAATTGTGAGTCCAAAGATTTGGATAATGCTAATTTTTCTCCGCCGTACTGACTGTAAGTAAAACGCATACCTGATGCTTTCTTCTTTTTGGGTTTCAATGAGACACTGGAACTCGTGGGTGATAATGTGTTGGGTGAAGGAGACATACTACCTGCTGTAAATTTGACATTATTCTTACGTAAAATCGGAGTGTGTGAACGGTCAAGATGTTCCGACAGTTGATGTTGTTGTTGTTGTTGTTGTTCCAGTTGTGATTTTTGGGTCAGTGATGATGTATGTCGATGTTGTTGTTCTTTCGTGTTGCCCCTAAAATCAGGTTCTCGTAAAAACACTTCGCCTGAATCTTGTTTTGCCATATGTGACTCACCCTGTTGTGATGTTGTTCTATCGTTGCTATGATGACCACGTTCTTGTTCTTGGTCTTCTTCTTCCTCAGCGTCATATTCATCGTCACTGTAAATTTCGTTCTCCGAATTATCTGTTGAACTGGATGACAAGAATACTTGGGACGTATTCCCAGAAGCTAGATTAGAAAATGAAACTTTTTTATGCGATACTCTGGCTCTGCTCAAGACGCCAACACTGATTGAATTTGACTTGACACGGTTGCGAGGTTGTGAATACGGAGTTGATGATGTTGATGATGACGATGATGAGTTGGTGACTTGTTGAGATAAATGCAGTTGACTCTCGTGATCATCATGATGAGTTTTTGGTGGTGGTGATGGAGGCACTTGTGCTTTGAAGTTTGCCGCTATTAAACTACGTATCGATTCATGAGTATGCTGGCCCTGGCGTATAATTGGACTTGGCGGTGTGTGCGTTGTGTTATTTGATGAGTTTGCCATTGACGATGACATTCGTTGAAAAAAAACTTAAATGTTGTTGAAAAGTAGTTAAAAACTTATTAAAAAAGAAAAACAAAAAAAAAAAAACAAAAAAAAAAATAAAATAAATTAAAATGTAAAATGTAAAATAAAACAGGAAAAAAAATATTCTATTCACGTTTCTCAAAAATAATAGCAAAATGACAAATAAGAATTATAATACTCGGTGATCTTGAAATTTCTCTCTATTGCTCCTTGCTCTATGGTTGTGAATTAAAGGTTATAGAAAAAGCGGGAATATTAAACTGAGAATTTAGAGTGATTCTTAAATTTTTCAAACCGATTTAAAAAGTAGAGATGGTCACAACTCTTTTGAAAACTTGCAAGAGAAAAGAGAGAAAAAAAAAAAAAGAAAAGAAAAGAGAAAACTAAACAGGAATCCGAAGAAGAAAAAAAATAAATAAATAAATTATTTAGCCCTCCTTGTTGAAATTGGATTGCAACACGGTTGTTCTTTTTCAGGAGTACGAGAATTGGGCTGGTGTTTGGGTACAGAATTGCTCTATTTATATAATAGCAAACGTGTTTTTTTTTTTTTAATCCCTGAAGGGATATATGTCTCTGGATAAGATAAAGGAACAACGAACAATGTATTATTTATAAGCATTGCTTTCTCTTATCTTACGTATCACACATTAGACAAATTGGAATGACTAGTACTGCACATAGAATAATCTCGGACTTTTTTTATCCGTTTACCTAACCCCCAAGAGAGAAAAGAAAAATAAAAAATCGTGTATTCGGTTTAAAATCTCTGGCAGGTACACGCCCACACGTTCCGACCTTTTTTTTTCAACCACACACACTCATTCACACACTCACATATACATATACCCTACCTCCCAATAAACGTATGGGGGGAAGCTTGTTTCCTTGACAACATTTATGTTTTGTGGTTTCCTTTGTTTCCAGTCTTTTCTTTTTCTTTTTCTTTTCATTTCGTTTCGAACAAGATCATGTTTGATGCTCGATAATCGTAATTCTCTAACATGGAGGGGGGAGGATTACCATGGTAGTGTACCTCCATGTGTGGGGTTGGGTGACGGGGGTGCAAGTAAACGGATTTAACTAGCCAAACTTGTCTAGTTGTTACGTAAAAGAACTATCTGTTTGTATTTGACGTATGATAACAATTATCAATATGTTGTCGTTTTTCATTAAATTTTTGTATGAATTTTGAGCCAAAAATATTGTTTTTTTGTTTGGAGGATGATGATGTCATCACGTTTCATTATACTAGCACCTGAAACAGCGTATGTTTTCAGATTAGAATGCCAATTTATCTAGCATAACTAAGCTTCCCCTGAAGATAACAATGAAATACATCGATAAGCAAAACAACACATAGCACACCCCATCCCATTATGAATTGGTGGAGAAATAAAGGCTTGCAAAGTTTGACAATTGTTCGCTGTTACTCACTGTTTTAGTTCTATTCATTTCTCATACTCTAATCACACAATATACTTGGATTTCCGTATTGGATTTGTATTTTTATTTTTTTTTGTGTTTGGGGCATATGAATATTTAGGACGTACTACATGAACTCAGTTATTTTTTTTTGGGGTAGTTCGTACATTATGATGAAACGCTACTAAAGACAATTCAAGAATTGTCATTCAGTTCTAAACAGATATCCGAATCTCCACATTACACTGAAACGAACTAACAACTGATGGCAGCAAACAGGTAGGAGGGGGTGGTGGTGGGTTATATACTTATCCCTATCATCGAACTGCCCATGTTGATTTGGACACGATTTCAATGACAATGAGAAAGTTCAATATTTAAGTTTTTTAGGTTTTCACCATACTGTATATTCACAATGGAACTTACACGCCTAAAGGAGTTAGTATTATTATTAATAGTATTATTTTATATTTTTTGCAGTTCCATTTCTTACTTCGCTGTGCATTTAAACTTTTCACATTTTATGATTTCAGGATACTCTTACATACGTTTTAAAATATGATTACTCACCAAGCAGCATCCAGTTGTTCTCAACACAAGACGCAAGACGCAACCGATCAATTGCCTCCAATAGCTAGCGAGGTGAAATTGTGGTCAATCAATGCCACTGATTACAGACGCAAAGACACACAGTCAAGAAAAAACCGCAAGACTAAAAAACAAAGAGCCGTTTTTTTTTTGAAGTACCACATGAGTTTTGTGCCCTTTATTGCATGGAATCAGGCAGCTAGGTAATGATTGTCTACGCATCCTCACACACTTTAGACCACCGCATATTGTACATGAACTAGAACCAATAATAATAATGATTGGCTGATGTTCATTACCGTAAGTGGAATTGATTCTGTCCATTGCCCACACTGCAAAACAAAAAAAAGCCGCGTAATTCCCACGGAGGGATGTTTCTCGGAAAAAGAAATCCTCTACAAAACTCGGATTTATCATTTAAACAACTGGTTCTACGCCCGAAAGGATGCTATTGACTTTTCTTTTTCTCCTCGTTTCTATTTTTGTCATTATTCAGAGTGAGATTCGAGGCAAAATATTGAGGTGGTTATTGGTTGATTTGGGTTATTTTTTTATTCGAATTTTGGATTTTGGATTTTGGATTTTGAATTTTGGATTTTTTTTTATGAGAATCCCAGTATTGCCGGGAAATATTGTGACACAAAACCAATCATGGCTAATAATTTAGTGTGCGCTTTTTTTTATATTGTACACCGAGAATCATGAAAGACTAAAAATAAAAATAAAAATAAAACTAGAAATAAAATAATAAGTATACAAAAACAAAAGTTGTTCCCAAACTCAGACTACGGTTCGATAATCCTAGTGGTATATCATGTGTCTTCAAGCAATAGACCAATAAACATAACGGTAGGTACGAAGAGAGAGGGACAGAGACAGACAAAAAAAAGAGACAGGAGTATTTTTTGGGTTGACAAAAAAAAACGTTGTTGATTAATTCGAGACCCACATGAATTGGTGATTGTAGACCTAGAACTACGTAAACTGATTCTAATTTTCGTTGCTTCTCCATAAAAATAACAATTTTTAGAGTCTGAAGTTTCAAAATTTTGTGTTCAAACATTTGCACAAAAATACTTTTGGTCACCGGTACACTACTTCTTGACTACATGACTTTGAATGTACAATCCATAAATAGAGTTTTTTTATTTGGCTGATCAAATCCACTAAATTCACGAAATGCATGTAAACACGGGTCTAAGAGGGAGAGAAGAAGGAGAGAGAGAGTGTGTGTGTGCGTGGGTGTGTGTGACGTACAAAGACGACAACAACATCACCTCATTACTTACAACATACGCAACTCAATGGGTCTTTGTTCATTGTGAAGTGTCATGAAATATGTAGTGATGGCATGAGTTTCAGTCGTACAGAACGAACAAAATACACACAATTTGCATTGATCCATTGGCATGCACACCTCGCAGTCGCCGTCTTTTTCCTATACCAGCAACTCTTGGTTCAAGCTTGCAGGTCCCAGTGTAGTTTTGTCAATGGTACCTAAGCGCTTGGAAATCTGAACCTTGTAATAATGAAAATGAGTAAACAAATAAACAAACATACAATAAATAAATAATAAAATAAACAAGTAAATAAGTAAATAAAAAAAATACTTATTCGAGTACAATTAATTTATGAATCTAATTGTCGACAGAACAATGGATATGGTCGTGTACACCTACCCAAAGCTTACTTTCGTTCTTTTTTTTTTCTTTTTCTTGGAGATAAACAAAAAAAAATTAAATATTTAAGAGGTAGTGCATAATTAAATGCACTTATTTGCGTATCCAAAGTACACGACCAGAATAGATAACCACACCACAACTTTCATTTTCTTTCTTTCTTTCTTTCTCTCAATTTCAAATTTTACAAAATATTCTTGAATTTCGGGTACGGTTATATTCTATTCTTTTACCCAGACTATAATGAAAGTTGTGGGTTAATCCTTATTGTGAATTACCCGATAATTTGTTGGTTTAGTTAGGTAAAGTCTCAATCAAGGTATAGCAAAACAAGAATCCAGAAAGGCGGGTCGAAAAAGAAAAGGATAGAAGAACCTTAAAAAAGAAAAAATTCCGGTCTTGGATGCATATTGTAGAAATTATAGTGTACTTGTATAACCAGAAGTAAAAAACTAATCGTACAGAAAATAAAATAAAACAAAATAAAATAAAATAAAAAAAAAAAAAAACCATTTAAATTTCCAATTATTTCAGAAATATCTTTTTTTTTTTTTTAATTCACTCAAGAGAAAGTCAATCAACTTGGTTTTCATTTTTTTTTATTTTTATTTATTTAATTAATTAAATTATCAATCACTTATTCATATTGCTTTCATTTATCAATCAATTCAATTAGATTCTACTATTCGATCAACTCGTTACTTTTTTTTTGTTCTTTTCTCCACCTTAAAACCTCAATTATTACGATACACAGAAGTCGGCTTACGCACGTTCAGTCCAGAGTTTTTTTTATTTTTTATTATCACTAACCAGTTTAATTGTCTTTTTTTTTTCTTCGTCTTCTTTTCTTTCTTTCTTTGTCCTACTACTATTTATTCCTACTAAAAACCGGTCAAATCCCCAAGAGAAACGTCCCGCCCATTATATTTGGATACTAAAAGAGGAATATATAAAAAAAGAAAAAAAAAGTTTGAGACATGTCGCTGGAATTCCCACCATTATTCGAGACTAGCAGTAATTCCTTTTTCAACAACCAAATGTTGAACGGAAACACGACAAATTCCGGTGCAAACGGCACTAGCTGCACCGCCACAGCCAATAACACTGATTCAATGGATATGATTTCTATTCCCGAGTCATTTCAACTAAATGACGAAATATTCTTCAACACGTCCCAGTTTGACACCCATTTGCCAGGAGAAAATGCCGCGATCCAGCAACAAATGTTGCAACAACAGCAACAGCAACCACAACCACAGCAACAGCAACAACCCGGGCAACATCACCCGTCGCACGGGTACAACGACAGTGCTAGCACCATACGCTCTTTTGAAAGTGAACTTGTTAGCAACATGTCATCCAACTCGTTGAATACTTACTTCACAGGACAACACACCGCTTCTTCATCGTCCTCACTGTCTTTTTCGGTCGGTTCCAACAATAACCAAAATGCGGGTGCGACATCTACTACACCAAAAATCCCAACGACACCACAGCCCCAATTTGGCAACCATGGCAGACAGAACTCCACTTCTGTTCCAATTGATCAATTGACGTTGTTGACATTGAGAACTCCAACCGCGTCCAAACCGGTCAATAACCAGTTACAACAGAATCAGTTGAATGGGTTGCAACAACCAAACTTTGACAATTTTTCATTAACTTCGTCTATGCTGGTACAGCAACCACAACAACCGCAACAGCTGCAACAACCACAACAACCACAACAACCACAGCCAGTGCTAGCACAATCTCAACAGCTTGATCCACATACACAATTGAATCAAAGTTTCCAACCGGGTTTGGCAAACAATGTTAATGTGGATGCTACTACGATTGCTGCTGCCGTCGCTGCAGCTGCAGCCACAGAGAATAACAATGCCGAAGCGGAAACAATCATTGAAGAAGGTACAATCAATCCACGCCAATTGTTTAATAATAAATTAGGTACATCTGCCAGTTCTCCAAGCTTGTCAACCTTGTTTGCAAATAGCAAAACCCCAGTGGCAGCAGCAGCAGCAGTACCAATCGCTGCTAGTCCAGGTCAGGGACAAGGACAAAATTCTGCTTCGCGTAACCAATTCCAAGCGTTACAACAACAGCAACAGCAAATACTACAGCAACAGCAACAACCACAGCAACAGCAACTGCAAGACCAACAACAAATATCACCACATCAAGTTGATCCAAATATGTTACTGCAACAAGGAACAATCCCACCACAGGCTACTCAACGTGTCAAACACATGCGTAGCAGTTCTTCTCCTCAATTTGATTTCAAAGTAAATGACGATTTCTCGAATGCCATTTCATCTTGGTTCTCTAACAATGCTCCTGAGAGATTGGAAGAAGAAGCTCTGAAGTTGTTTGTTAACCCAAGTGGTATACTTAAAAACAACAAGAGTAGAACCCATTCCTATTCTAGCGGAGTTATGCATTCCAGCCGGGGACCTAGCCGAAGAAACTCAGTTCAATTGCTCAGCAATGGTGCTGCCATAGTTACCAACGGATTACCTCATTCTTTACAGAATTCTCCTACTGCATTAACTTCTGCACATTTTGAGAATATCAACGAAGAGAATGATAATATCGCAGCCAACGCTGCTATTCCAATGTCTTCTATCGAGGACAATGGTACAAACTCCGCAAATGGTCCCGAGCAGAAGAAAAAGAGAAGAAAGAGCTCAGTTAACATTACTTCCATGGAAGGTGTGGTTCCATTGCCAAATTCCCCTTCTATTTCTCCTACTTCTTCCAACGTGATCAAAGAAGAAGAGGGACCAAAGAAACCTTCAGTTGCTAAACCAGAAAGAAAGAAGTCTACTCACACACCAGCCCTCACTCCAAATTCACAAGGAGCATTCCCATGTAACGAATGTGACAAGCAATTCAAACGTTCAGAACATTTGAAAAGACACCAACGTTCTGTGCACTCAAATGATCGTCCATTCCCTTGTAAATATTGTGAGAAGAAGTTTAGTAGGTCCGATAATTTGGCACAACATTTGAAGACTCACACCAAACTCGATGCCAATGGTAATCCTACTATTGTTTATGGTAACCCTAGTAACCATGGTAAAAGAGAGAAGAAGAAATCGACGTCATAAGACAAGTGGTGTAATGGTTAGCTTTGTTTTCTGGCACAGTACGTTTTTTTTTTTGTTTTTTTGTTTATTTTTTTTGACTCATCTAGATGATGAATCGGTTTTTGCTTGTATTTTTTATTAGTTTGTTTTTGTTAATTGGTTTCAAGATTGTTTTTTAAAAATTGTTTAAGGGTTTACGTATACGCTCGTTTTTTTTTTTTTTTTATTTGAATTAACGTCATGGTTTTTTTGTCTTTTTTTGTTTAGTTTTTGTCTTTTGTCTTTTGTTTTTTTTGTTTTATTATTTGCAACTAGTTTGCATTTAATATTTCCCCCCTTTTTTCCTGTTGATTTCCGTAGTATCGTTTATAGGGTCAGTTTATAGGTTGAATTGAATTGAATTGAATTGAATTGAATTGAATTGATTTTCTTTTTCATTATTTCATACAGTACACATTTGCAACAGTTATTCTATTGCGGGTTGTCCAATCAAAGAAACAAAAAAATTATTTCTGGAACAGAAGAAAAAAAAAAAAGATGAAGAAAAAATACAGACAAACACTAGTAGCTTTTATCCAACCAATTACTACATCACATCAACAATATGCGTAGCTCAATAATAAGAATGGCAGCCAACCCATGGGCCAAAAGAGATGCTTGGAGATACCAAGGTGAATTTTCTAGACTTAATAGATTCAAGAATGCTTTCCCAGGTTTAGGAATAGCTACTGTTGCCTTTGCATTATATTGCGGATATGAACAATTATTCATGAAGAAAGATGAACATCATGAAGAGCACCATTAGAGAAGGAGGGATATGAATAGGTCATTTGTAATAATACATTATTATTATGATTTTTAAATAAATGTTGTGTCTAGATACACACAAACACCAACAAACACACATACAAAAACAATATACATACATATACATATATATATATATATATTACTATTTTCTATTTACAGTAGATGTGAGCTGTGTCTATTTAGTTTTGTTCTTCTGCTTCTTTCCCTTGTGAGCTGTCATTACCAAGTAATAAATCTTCAAACATCGAACTCATTGATTTCTCTTCTTCCACCATGGAACCAACAGGAGCAGAGGATCTGTTCATGTTAGCTTCCATAACTTGTGTTCTTTCTTCGGCAACTTTAGTCCAAATATCAATATATTCTTGTTCTTTAGCCAAGTTCCATTTAACATTAGTACTGGCAAACACACCTCCATACATGGTGCTTTCTTCTCTAGCCACATGACTTTCCATTTCTTCACTCATTCTTAATTTATAAAATTCAAATCTGGCTTGGTCATATGCCTTGAATGCGTTTAATTTTTCGTTTTGCATTAACCATAATGTACGTTGCACCACAGATTCACCATCTAATGGTTTGTATAATTGTAACATATGACTCCAATCACATTTCTTATTTTCATCACCGGAATTTTCAATCAAGTTTTTAGGACGGGCTAATTCCCAAGGATGTTGTTTGTAAAAGATTTTACGTAATGAATCTTCAACAAATATCAATTTTGGAACTCTATGAATTTCGTTATTTCTAGATGCTGTTTCTTCTTTAGATTTACGAGTTGCATGTCTGGCAGTATCACGATTAACTTTCTTACCATTAACGATGGCTTTCAGTCTTGGATCTTTTTCACCAGGATTTTTCATATGAGGAACTTTAATCAAGTTATGAGTAGGTGGGTATTTGGCAATGACGTCAAACCAAACTGGCTTGTCCTTTAATAAACCTGCTCGTAAATTGGCCGAAGCACGTTGCAATACATTGGTGGCCTCCGTTTGGATCTTCATTCTGGAGTTGTTGTTGGTTGTAGTATCAGGGAGATTCCTCTATGTATATATTTGTGAAAAATTTTTTTTTTTTTTTTGGTTAGTTTAGTCGGATGGAGAAATATGCAGACCTGAAAAAAAAAAAAATTCATAATCAAAATAGGTGCAATATCAAATCTTCATACCTACAATAGAAGAAGAGGGAAGGTGAAATATAATGATGATATGAATCTACTACGACGATTTAATAGTACTTCAAGTAACTCAGGTTTTCCAAAAGCAATAGAGGCGTTCATCCTAAGAGTTAAAAATGAACAAGCCCGAAATTCAGGTGCATTATTAAAATGCATCGATTTGCTAATAGACAAATATCAACCACATTTAATTGAAAAATTCAACATCAAGTCAAATACCTCAGATGAATATAGAATACAGCAGGAGATTTGGGATAATTTGAAAAATATAAGGAAGGATCATCATAGAGACGCCAATAAAGAGTTACGTCAAAAATTAATGGAAAATAATCAAGTTGTATATACCAAAGAATATCGAGAGTTTATTCGACAGCTATATCCAATAAACAATAACAACAACAACAGCAAGAAAAGAATATTCGACTCCGAAATTAAATATTTTGATTTTGTTAACAACTCCAAAAAATTCCTGAATGTGGATTGTGATGAGTTGTACAAACGATATCTTGATTTACCATCACCAGCTCCACGGTATATGAAACATGCAGATCTACAAGAATTCATCAACAAATTCCTCATTAGACGCAAGCATTATGCGAATCAAAATACAATCGAAGGGTGTGTGATTAGGAAAGATTTCAAAGGTGCCATCAAATCAATCAACCAAAAGATACTAGAAAGGACGTTGTATCATGAAATGTGTGCTAAGATAATGAGCGATATCAAGAAGGCTAATTTACCAGTTACTAGAAATGAACAAATTCGATTGATTTATTTGTCGTTCTTTAAAGATCGCCAAGATTTAATCAAGTTTATTGACAATTCTCATGATAAGTTGAATTATCCAACGTTTAGTTGGGATGATTACACAGCTATACTTGAACTGTTTGGTGAACGAGATGATGTTCTTGGAATATTGTTGTTCTTGGCAACAAGACATGATAGGTTTGATATAATTCAGGACATACTATCTAAAGTGGGACTCAGTGAAGTGATATTGAACGCGGGCAATCCAGTGTCACTGTCATCCCTCAGGTTGAACGATATTTCATTGAATCAACTCGTGGTGTATTTCACATATTACATTGAGAGACCAAAGTATGCATCTTACTTAACCAACACGATAAATTATATCACTTCTAACATCCCAGTGATGAAAGTGGACACAGTAAACACAGTTCTCAACTCATTGATTCAACAAGGTCAGGTGAAACAAGCACAAATGTTATTTGAGATGGCGTTTTTCCAAAACTTGTTACCCAGTAATGATCCAGAAAACTCAGAAACCGTGTTGTATAAGAGATTTACTTCCGAAGATGACCGAGTATTTAAAGATTGGCTATCCATTTACATCAATTTGAAAGAAATAACCCAAGACGATGAAATAATTTATAAACTAGTACCAGGAGAATTGCCATTTATGGCATTCATAGACAGTTATTGTCAACACAGCGAATTTGCCAAAGTCAAGCAAATGATTCATATAATGGACAATTTAGCTAATCAACCATTGACTACCAGGATGTATACTCGGATCTTCACTGGATTTATGAACAGAGATGGGGAATCAGGGTGGACATTTGACGAATTTATCATGATAATCACGAGATTGATCAATGATATCAACAGCAGAGAAACTACACCTAATTATTTAAAGAAATTGGTCAATGAAGGAAGTGTGAATGTTTTTGGCCAAGATGATATGTTGACAGAAATGCAAACACCTACAGCTTATGAGAATCTTAACTTGTTAAGATTGAGTAATTTGTTAATGGATGTTATATTTCTTGCATTGGAATCTTTGTTGCATAAAGAAACCACCAACCATTCCAAGTACAAAGAAGCATTAGACAATTTAAAGACGGTACAGAAGAAAAGACTAGAAATGCTTGAATATCAACAATCGGATGCACAGTCCGCATATCTAGCTGATAGATTGGGTTACATTAATAGAGCAGTTTTGTATGAAGTGTTTTCTATAATATCACAAATTACAACAACTTTGTAAATAGTTCTAACAACAACAATAATAAATAACGTATTAACTTTAAACAACTGTATTTTCCGGTGAAGGTTCTTGAATCTCTTTTTGTTTCTTCCTGTTAATCCAGCATGACATTGGGGTAGATGTGACACTTTCATAAACTAACAAAACCACTAAAATAATCGTCACCAACCCCATCAACAACGTGGTATTCAATTCAGCAAAACTCAACATAATAATTCCAGCACCAAAAGGTAATCTCAAAGCAATTCTCAAATTCTTTGGAAGAATATGTAAACCCTTTGGATCTCTACTTGCTTCCACCAACCCCAATACAAACATACAAACCAATGATACACCAATACCACCAGTATAGAAAAACGACAACGCATACATGTTCTTTTCTTCTTCTCCTACTCCACTAGAACCACCATGACCACCGCTTCTTAACATAAAATTATTACGTTCTGCCAAAGGTTCATGGCCACTACCACTTTCATGATGAAGTTTCTTTGTGCTGGTAATATCCAGGGCTGCCAATTCTCCTCCAGCGTCAGCTGCCAACACTAAAGCAGCAACCAAGGGAAGATGGGCAAAAATCCAAGCCATAGCTGTCCAAGCACTGTGACGCAATGGATGAACAGCCTTTCGTGCTGTTGAACCATAATTGTAAATCCAGAATAACACATAAGCGTTGGATAATAAAAAGAGACCACGGGCAAATTTGGCGGAAAATCCAATGCCCAAATTACCAGGAGCAACAACTTTGTATAAAAACTCACCAATGGCGATAGTTACAAACACACCAAATCTTTCAACTTCGTGTTCGATATTCAAAGCTGTGGATTCTCTTAATTTCATAACTTTCTTGAGCCATGGATGATAAGCAATCATAAAAAACACTTGCTCCAAGAACAAGAACCCGAACGCAAGACCAATTTTAACTCTAACAGGGACGAAAATCACAGCAAGCCATGCCAATGAAGTAAAGACAATTGTGACAGCGTAAAATCTCATTTGTGGTCTGTGTTGTGGGATGTAGAATGAGTAGACCATTAAACTTGCTGCTAATGATAAACGACACAAGATGTATGGCACGATGGTAACTGCAGCTCCACTGAAATTGTCCAACAAGGCATAATGACTGTTGATATACAAGGTCAACAATGCCAATATCCAAAAGATGTAAAGTTTCTGTGACAAGTCCTCATTATAGTAGTAATTTGTGAAATCTTTGATATCTGCCCAAACCACCCATGTTGGTAAAAAGAACAAAACATATTTCAACAACGCAAGACCACTGGCATTTTCACTTGCTTCACCAGCTAAATTGGCAATGATACCAACGTATAGCAAATCTAAGAACAACTCTGTCTTTGAAGACGCTCTTTCCCCCTTAGTACGATACAACACCCCGTCCTTAAAGTAGTTCAACGCATGGGGACGTTTGAACCAAAAGTTCTGTTTAGGAGGTTTGATGTATTGAAATTTGATATCACCAAAACGACGGATAAACTCGTCTTCTTCGTCACTATCAGTTAATTGTCCTCCCAAGTCTGGTAACTCCTTTTCTAGCTCTTCCTGCTCTTCCGGAGAGACCTTTTGGAAACCACTATTTGGGTCTTGAACATTTGTTGTTGTGGTTGGAGAGGAGCCTTCCTCATGAACAGAATCTGTCAGTTGTTTGTTTATACTGTTTCCAAAAAACAGTTTCAAAGCCATGTTTTTGAGGGTTTCGTTTTTCAGGCACAAAAATATAGAGAAGAAAAAGAAGGATTCAAATAAAAAAAATAATATTTTATTTTATATTGTTGCTGTATTTGTTTTTTTTTTTTTTTAATTTTGTTGTTGTATGTCCATAGTTTCAGATGAGCACTGGTGCGAGCATACTTTTCGCAATTTTAAGAATTGCGTGAAGTTTGCATTTCCGACAAGTGAAAAAAAGGAATATTATTTAGCTTCTGCCGTGAAGGACAAACAAGAACTCTGGAACCCAATGCCAAGAACAGTTACCATACGTAAATGCTGAGAACAAAAAATAAAAAAGTTAATCAGGTGGCATTGACAACATCATGGATGAATTATAAGAATTTTTTGAATATTCATTCATCCCAGCTCAATCCTAGCAAATATATGTTTATTTTTCACAAAATTAAAATTAAACAAAAAAAAAAAACGGAGAATAAAATACAGCAACGGCGCACACATACATATTTTCCGCCTGAAACGTGTAAAGCAATATACACTAAAAACCGACAATCTTCCACAGTTTAAGTATCCAGATTTTTTAGGGACTGTACACGAATTCAGAGAATTATGTAATAAACATCAACAATCCTGTAAATTACAAGAATTTCTATTTTTTTTTCTCTTTTCTTTTAATAGACTTTGTACGTATATGCTAGTCAACTGATTCATCAAATTACCTGGCGGGGATGGAAAAAATTACATAAACACTAGCGCTTGGAAGAATGGAAAGTTTAGATTCGTACAAGAATTATTTGATGTGTGGGGTATCATTAGTGAGTAATTTTTGGATGACTTAAATTAGTAACTTTAATGCGAATGTTTATGTATGTGAGTGTATGAGAGCGTTTGCATGTGTTACTGGTTGTCTATGGAAAGAAAATGACCATGTTGATCTGAACTTAAAATCTCGTAAACTTCATTCAGTCATATAGATATCCATATGTATTTGGCCAATCAACGGTTTGCAAGCGAAATGAGTCACGGGGACGTAGGGCCGTTTACATAAATTGCGCGCACACAAATGAAACTCGCCCTTTTTTTTGTGTTAGTAATTAATTAATTAATAGAATCACTGGGTACATCCTTCCGTATAAATTCCGTATGGCCCATAGTTACCTAGACGAACAGATTGAGTTAGATTATACATCTGTATGACTCCTCTTTTGGTTATTTTTCTTGTTTTTTTATACACAGATGTGTGGTGAAGGTTATTTGCAGGTGCGATATTGCAATTACTCAGCAAGATGAGAATTTTGTGTTACTTTTTCTATTTTAAAATATTTTATTTTTTTTTTTTAATTTTTTATTGCATCCACTTACGAATATATAAAGCGAACACGGGAACCGTTGTTTGGCGAATATTGGAAAATATTTCTTTATAGGGTTCTTTTTTTTATTTTTACTTGGTACTTCATCACCTTGAAGACACTTTAAAGATGACCCTGAATAACCAGTCACAATCTATAGACGATACGATTGGTACAATCTTACCATCGTATGATATGTTCACTTCAACTGTGGGGAAGAGTCTTGATACGAATATCAATGATAATGATGACGACGATATACAACCACCGTGTTACATCCCTACGACGCGTAACAATTCATACCAGTCAGATATCAGTTCAACCACAACCACCTCGCAAGTGTCGTCTGGGCTCAATAATTTGCAATTTGGATCCCCAAGAACTTCTACTGATGATTCCCTGTTCCAAGGTAATGATGAAAACGGATCATTTATTGTTGCTGATGAGAGGACGTGTTTTTGGAAAGAAACAATCTTGGATAACGTTCATCGATTACCCAACTTGACGTTTGAGAAACATAAAGTTTCAGAGGCAGTTGATATCCAAATTCATTTCACTAAAGATATTTGTGAAATTGGCAAGAAACCAGAATTGATTGATCCTTCATTATATGAATATAAACAAGGTGACTTGTTAAATGGGTATGTATTGATCAAAAACACGTCTGATAAACCTATTCATTTCGATATGTTTTATCTCTTATTTGAAGGAAATTTCATGATTGCCAATCCAAACGATTTGCAAGATAGAGTTCCAGTTAAGATTAGGAAGTTCTTGGAAATGTTTGATTTTTCCGCTAGTTGGAATCAAGGAAACATTAATCGTTTGGTTACAGATGTGAGGAATCCATATATTTGTGAAGATATTAGAGATCCAGTTGATGGGACTGCTCTAAGTTTTGTTGAAAGGAAATTCATCTACACAGGAATCACATATAAACGGTTTTTCACATTCAGAATCCCCAACAATCTTTTAGATTCTGAATGTAATGATCATGGATTATCTAAACATGTTGAATTACCACCGACGATGGGGTTATCAAGATGGGAAGTTGCTCATTACCCAGAGAGAGCCAAGACTAAAGTTAAGGACTTTACGATGTTTGACACGTCTGTAAGTTATGGTGTCATGGCACGATTTATTGGTAGGAAATCTACTTGGGAAGATGATTTCGGTAAGATTGATACCACAGCTGATAACACCAGGTTGATTAACGCCAAGGGTGATGAGTATGTTATTTTGAAAGAATTGACTAACCATTTCCGTGTTGTTCAGAGGACATCTACTCCAACAGATAATGAGAGACTAATGCAGTTGTTGGAGAATAAATTGATATATAACAACATGATTCTGAGAATTAAGGAAAAAATCGATCAGGGAAAACAATTAATTGAATCTATTGAAAATGGAGATTTCTCGGGTAGTATTGATATTGGTAAACAACTTACTGAAACTGAGATGGAATTGGCTAAGTGTCGTCAATTGTATAAACCAGAGAATATTGGAGATACCAAATTTAATCCTGATAAGAAGGAGTACTATGAGACGTTTTTACCAGTGATTAAGAAATCCATAACTGGTACTAAAAATCTAGGTACATTAAGATTAGCAACTCCCAAAAAGGAATATTGTGTCTCGTATATCCCACCTCCAAGATTTAGACAACAACCAATCGATCAACTTACCCCATCATGGAAATTTGAAATCCCGCTTGATTTATCCTTCAAGTTCCCTTCCATAACCTCCAAACTGTCACCACAACCCCCAACCATCAAAGGTATCAGTGCCGAGCTTGTTGTTTTGACAATCAGGTCTGAAAAATTTGCTATCCCTATTGAATTTAATCATGATTTGATATTCAATAAAGTCAACAGGGGTGATTTTATGGATCATGATAACATCGTCCATAGTATCGTGAGTCCATTCAGAAAGTACTCCGCTGAAATATACCAAATCTATAAGAAATTGGGTGGTGACAATTTCAAATTGGAACGTCAATTGGTGGAAGACTTGAAAGCCATGTCTCTGTTACAACACAGATCATTCAACTTGGTTGTTACTGGTCTTAAAATAAATGACAAACCCTTCAACAGTGTAAATTCAATAAAATGGACAATAGACCCAAACCAAGAAAGTGCTAATGCATCAATCAAGATTGGAATAGATTTGGAAGGAATAATGTTAAAAACAAAAGTGATGCGTGGTAAGTTGGAAAATGCTTACGATCGATTCAATTTGGTGCCTGATTTCCAATCTTGTTACTTGAGTAGAATGTATCATATTAGGTTGACGGTATGTTTATCCAATGGTACTTACTCTTATATTAAAGTACCAGTAAGAATACAAAAGATTGTATAGTAGTTTTCATAATAGAGTTTGTATTTTTATAATATCAGTAAATAATAACTAATCGCAGTCAATTGGTGATCTCATTTCCCAATTTCATTTTAAGC
This sequence comes from Candida tetrigidarum, assembly GCA_030557055.1. Classification (NCBI taxonomy): domain Eukaryota; kingdom Fungi; phylum Ascomycota; class Pichiomycetes; order Serinales; family Debaryomycetaceae; genus Candida; species Candida tetrigidarum. The sequence goes on from JAKTVF010000025.1 coordinate 23,103, forward strand.
CGATCTTGTGGATATTATATAGCGGAAATAGAAAAATGCCAAAAAAAAAATAGGGGGTCTTTATTTTTATTTTTATTTCTATTATTCTTATTTTTAGCCCCGTGGACGGTGTTAGAACCTAGAAGGGGGTGTGTACACAATGAGTATTTCACTTGATTTAGGTTTGTGTCCACAACCACTTTTTTTCTTTTTCTTTTTAACCCTGTTTCACTCAATTCACAGCCGACTTCTGTCATTCATTGTATCGGCGGTCAATCGATTTAATAGCCGTGGGTCCATCATAACTTTTACATACTCAATGAAATGGTATAGCAACTGAGCAATTGAGCAATTGAGCAATTGTTGTGGCGCAATTGGATTGCCAAAAAAAAAAAAAAACCTATGATATAAACATTGCTATTCTCTCTGTCCCCCTCTCTCTCGATAGGTGAGTTTTGAAATTTGCAGCAACCGTGGCAAGGTAAATCGTCACCCACGCAATCAAAAAAAGAAAAAAAGGAGACAAAGTTGCATTACAACACTCCACAGAAGCCATAGCAATCATCGGAATCTTTGTTTTTTTTTTTTTTTTTTGGCTCAATTAAATATCTGTGCTAATGTTACTTTCTTGTCAATTGGAATATAAATAGAGCAGGGATTGTCCTGTCTAAATTTGAATTTTTATTCTCCTCTCTTCTATTGTTTCTACCAACTAATTATTATTCAACAATAATTATCAACAAATAATCAATCAATTGATCTACAACTATGGGTTTAACTGACAAATTAAAGGGCGTCAAGAAAGACGATTTCGATAAAGCAAACACTCAATCCGGTACTTACTTGGGCGGTAAAGACGGCCAAACTGGTACTGATCTCGCTCAAGAAAAGTACAAACAATACCAAGCTGGCAAAGCTGGTACTGGTACTACTGCTGGTACTACTGGTGCTGGTGTTGCAGGAACCACTGGAGCTGGTACTGGTTCCCATTCCTCAACTACAGGTTACGGTTCTAACCAAACTGGTTCAACTGGTACTACCGGTACTGGATACGGTTCTGGTTCAACTGGTACTACTGGTACTGGATATGATAAATCTCAATCTGGCTACAGTAGCAACCAAACTGGCGCTTATGGTGACTCCACTCAATCTGGTGAATATGGTTCATCTACTTCAGGTTATGGTCACTCCAGTCATGGAAAACATACCGGAGTTGATTCTACTACTTCTGGTTATGGTCAATCTAGTCATGGCCAACATACTGGTACTACTGGTACTACTTCTTCTGGTTATGGCGACAAATCAAGCACTGGTGCTTATGGATCTGCCTCTACATCCAGTGGTGTACATGGTGCCCCAGCATTAGCCGCTGAACAACAAGGATACTCCGATAAATCCGGTTCTGGAGGATACGGTTCATCTACCCATGGTACTCATGGCACTACTGGAACCACTGGTAACACTGGGTATGGTTCTGGTTCAACTGGTGCTGCTGGTACTGCTGGTACTACCGGATATGGCTCCTCTACCACCGGTACTACTGGTCAACACGACAGTTCTCACCACCATCACAACCACAATCACAACCATAACCATGGTGCTGGTACTACTTCTTCAGGTTATGGAGATTCCAACTATTCAACTACTGGTTCAACCGGTGGTCGTCATGGTGAATCTTCTAAACACCCTGGTCTTGTTTCTAGATTTGAAACTGGGGTTGACCATTTAGACGCTAAAATTGCTAAATTACCTGAAGAATTGCAAAAGGAAGCCCACAAGGAATTCCACAGAGGTTATGATGATGCTAAGAAATCCTTCAAATCTTAAACTTGAGGGTTGAGATTATGATGATGATGTTCGCAAAATGACAGCGATTGTCTTTTAGATAGTTATTTGTACTAAAAATAAATGAATAAAACGCCAATAAATGAATGTCAGAATTTGTAGTAAGGATTGGGTTGCCAGTTTGAGTTGTAAATTTTTTTTTCTCACTTATCGCATCACCAAAGTTAAATCAACAGGCGAAAAGCAAACAAACCACACACAGAAAAAAATTGTTGAGCTTGGCAACAAAAGAACTAATCCACTCCATAAAGAATAAAGCAATCAAACAAACATCAAAGAACTTGTGAAATGGATGGGTGGAGTGAAAGTTTAAGATTACCACCTAGTGTATTTGCCACAGACAATTTCAACAATCCATTACCCAAAAATGCATTAATTTCTTCATTACAGTTCGATTCAGCTCAAAACCTCATTTGGTGTGGGGATTCAAATGGGTATACTAGGTCATTTACACCGTCCAATGGTTCCATGTACTCGAATTTACAATTGTATCCATATACGAAATTCCAAACCAATAGTTCCCATCAACCAATATCGCAACTATTATCCCATAAAGATGGAATACTATCCTTAATGAGTAATGAAATAAATTTTACCACTAGAAGAGGTATCAATAAATTACAAGCTAGTTCGAAAACGTTCAATGATGATGCATTTAATAATCTAACCTCAATGACTTTTAATTGTAACTCGTATAATGATGTTGTGGTAGGGACGGATTCATCATTGGCCAAGTTTGATTTATATAAACCAAATGTATTAACCACGTTTGATCATGAAGGAAGTGTTTCGAAACTAAACAATTCAGGGAAATTCTTAACCATAGCAAATAGTAATGGATCATTGGATATTTTCGACCCAGTGTCTAATTCAACAGTCAAGACGTTTTCAGCACATAATGGATTTATATCAGATTTAGATGTCAAAGGTAATTATATAGCTACTTGTGGTTATTCAGTTCGTCCGAAAAGATATCATCATAATCAAGCACCGGAATACATGGTGGATCCATTGGTTAATATTTACGATACACGAATCATGAGAGCCATTGCACCAATACCATTCCCCACGGGGGCAACATCAGTGAGATTCCATCCTAAATTACCGAATATCATTATAATTACTTCTGTAGTGGGACAATTACAATTTGTGGATATATTCGATCAAACAAATGTCAATGTATACCAAACAAATATGACACCACCTCCACAACCAGTTCTTGGTTCAACCTTGTCCACTGGTCCTAAGATACCCAAGATATCTAATTTAGAAATCAGTTCTAGTGGAGATTTCTTAATGTTTAATGATGATAATGATAGTATTCATTTATGGTCGATTAACAAGTCAAGTAAAGATTTTGTGAATTTCCCAGCACCGGTGGAACAACCTGATATTATTGAACAGAATGTGGATTTTATTGGGATTGATGATAATGTACCATTGTCAATTGTGGGAATGCCATATTATAAAGATTTATTATTATCGAATTATCCTAATGATTTGAGGTTTGTCAAAGAAACTGCAAAACTACCAGAAGCAATAGATATGGAATTGATTTTAGAGAGTCAAAAACATCCGGGTTCTTTTATTCCTTATGACAAATTGAAATATGGACCAGGAAATGTGTCTAAACAATATCAATCACTTACGGAATTTAAAGAAATACTGGTTCCTAAATTCATTAGTGAACGTAAAGAAGGTGATGATGAGAAACCGTCAACAACAAATGTGACTGAACTAGTTGCTGATGAAAGTATATTCCAATATAAATGTGGAGGAGCAACCACTGGTAATTCAAACAACAACAACAGCAACACTAACAGCAAAGTACCTAATTGTTATTCACGATTACAAATTCAATATTCTAAATTTGGAGTGAAAGATTTCGATTTCAGTTATTATAACAAAACCAACGAGTATTGTGGATTGGAAAATCATACTGATAATTCATATATAAATTCCCTTTTACAATTATATCGATTCCAATCCACCATTTATAATCAAGCTGCCGAGTCTTTATCTCATGAATGGTTACCTGTTGAAGAATCTATTCTTGCATCTAATCCAGAAGGTTCATCTGTGCTTAATGAATTGGGTTACTTGTTCGATATGATGTATAAAGCCAAATCCACCAATGTGAATATTTACAATTTGAGTCAAGTATTGAATCATAACCCCAAAGCTGCTAAACTATTGAATAATAATGAATTACTCACGTTAAATTCACAAGAAGTTCGTGATTTGATAATATCATTTAATAATTTCTTATTGACTAGTTTGAATGAAGATCTTAATTCACAATTCCGTCGTCGATTTGGCACTACTGAATTGAAATATGAGATTGAAATTAAAGGAAATGGTACGTCGTGTCCGATTTATGATAAACATCAGGGGAATATGTTATCATTAGAGTTGATTACTCCACCGACTAATATGTTGAACAAGATGAGTATTCTTATTAATCCACATTATTCTGCCACAGCTGCCACAACTACCACCACTGCGGCTAATAGTCTTGGAAATATCAGGAAGAATTTAAATATTCTAACCTATCTAGACTACTCAATGAATCAATTCAAGACTATGCCATGTCAACAGCATCAACATATCCATCCACACAATTTAGAAATACGTACAAGTATTGTTGAATTGCCTTCAGTGTTATCTATCAATGTGAATTTAACCAATGAAGAGTTCAAAATCATTAATACTTTTGAACAATGGTTAGTACCTGAATTTTATGCATTTAATTCACCGAATAATAGTGGTTTTACTTTCAAAAATATGGATATTGAAGGACATGGAGAGAAATATGAATTGTTGGGCTATGTATGTGAGATTAATCATCAATCGGACACGGTTAATGGTAGTCATAATTTAGTTTCATTTGTGAAAGTCAATGGAGATTGGTATTTATTTAATGATTTCTTAGTCATGCCAATTCCAGAAGAAGAAGTATTTGATTTACATTACGCTTGGAAAAAACCTGTTATTATATTATATCAAAAATCTTCTCAACCTGATTTCAAGTATTGGGACTCGTTTAAAGGTAACGATGCTATTTTGTATAGAGATCATTTTGCTGGAGGTATTAGGAAAACTCATCAAGTCGATTATAAATTATTGACTAATGAAGAAGCACCACAACCAGGGACATTGGTTGCTATCGATGCCGAATTTGTCATGTTGAAACCTGAACAATTGGAGATTCATTATGATGGATATAAGAAATTAATCAAACCTAAACAGTTATCCTTGGCGAGAATATCAGTATTACGAGAAAATGGAGTACCTTTTATTGATGATTATATTGTGCACACTTCCGAAATATTTGATTATTTAACTAATTTCAGTGGTATTGAAGAAAATGATTTAGATTTGAAATTAACTACTAAGAATTTAGTTACTTTACAAACAGCCTACAGGAAATTATGGTTATTATTGAATTTAGGAGTGGTTTTTGTTGGTCATGGATTATATAATGATTTCCGAACAATCAATTTACAAGTTCCACAACATCAAATTAGAGATACGGCGGTGATTTATTATAAATCTGATTTTAGACGACAATTAAGTTTGAAATTCCTTGCTTATGTTATGTTGAAAGAAAAAGTGCAAAAGGGAAACCATGATTCAATTGAAGATGCAAACACAGCATTGTTGTTGTATAAAGAATACAATAGATTAAACAAGACAAGAACTGGATTTGAAGATTCTTTGAATAGAATTTATTCAGAAGGAAAACGCTTACGTTTTAAAGTACCTGAGTAGAATTAGAAATATACGATAATTTTTTTTTTTATAAACACGAAATGTAAAATTTTTTATTTTTTAATATTAACCTATGAAATAAAAACGAAACAAATATTAAAATTGATAGTCAAGGTATGCTTGATAAAAGTACATATATTTTTCCAGTATAATCTTTAAAATGTAAGGAGAACTTCACAACATTTGATCACTTGTAATAAAAAGGATAAATGTTAGCTTAGTTTTCTCCAAGATTATATTATATTATCATCATCACACTTTTTGTTTGCTTCTTAATTGGTTATCCTGTAATGTCTATTGTAATAAATTGTAATGTAATGTAGCTTATTATGTTAAACTTACAATAAGACAGCGGCCAAACCAGCAATGGCAGCGAAACCAACAGCCATGTTGTTAGTGTTAGCAGCACCTTCGAAAGTGGTAACGTTAGCAACAGAAGAAACGTTGTGGGCAACAGAGGTGAATAAAGTGGATTGAGCGTAGACGGTTTCTTGAGCGTTGACGGTAGAGGAAACAACTGGAGTAGTGGTGATGTCAACGTAAGAAACTTCTTCACTAGAGGAAGCAGCTGGGGCAACAGCTTTTTGACTTTCAGCAGCAACAGTTGGAGCAGCGGCTTTTTCACTTGGAGCTGGAGCAGCAGATTTGGATGGAGCAGCAGCTTGTTCAGTTGGAGCAGTGGCAACTTCACCTTCCAAAGAGGATGGTTTTTCAGCAGCAGCAGATTCAGTGACTGGACAAACGGTGGTGTAGATGGTTTCAACACCAGCAACAGTGGTGGTGACAACGGTTTGAGTTTGTGGAGCAACAACGGATTCACCAGCAAGGGTAGAAGCTGGAGAAGAAGATGGAGCTGGGGCTGGAGCTGGAGCAGAAGATTTAGATTCAGCAGCAGTCAATGGGCAGTAGGTGGTGTATTCAGTGACGATACCTTCAACAGTGACGGTAGCGACGGATTGAACGTGAGTGGCACATTTGTTTTCTTCACAAGAAGTGATGGTGACAACATCAGTTTTGTGTTCAGTGACAGTTGCGTTGGCAGCAGCAGAGGCGAAAGCGGTTGAAGCTAAAGCAGAGGCGATGACTAATAAGGATTGGAATTGCATTATTGAAAGATTGTTAAACGAATGTAAAAGTTGGATTGGAGTTATTTAAAAAAAGATTGACTGAAGAAAGGAAAAGAAAATAAATTAAATTAAAAAAAATAAATCAAGGAAGGAATCATTAGATATTTATACCTCGTTTGAGACAAATATGTTTCGAAAGGGGGCGAGTGGGGGAATGATTGGAAAGGTTACACAGTTTGCAATTGTTGTGAAAAAAAAAAAGCTTCTCGAGTAATTTAACTATTATTATTATTATTATTATTTGACGATATTACATATTTAACAAAGTATAAGAAAAAGAAAAAGAAATAAAATCTAAGCCTTGTAAATCTATTTTTTATTTTCATTGGCGTTCTTGACACAATAATGAAAGTAAATTGCTTCCTTCTCTATATATAAGAAAAATTTTAATGGGCATATAAATTATGGTTCCTTATTCCCTATTCTTTATTCCTTATTGTTGTTGTAGTGTTTTGTTTTTGTTTTGAATTTTTTTTTTTTTCGCGTCTTTTTTTTTTAATTCTTCTTGTAACATTAATCGTGTCGCATTAAAATTCTCTTTACTTTCCACAAAACAATTTCAAAACAGTCTAGACCTTTTGTAACTTAACCGAGGGGTGTTTGTTTGTTTTTAAATTCCTACCTACACGATACCTGCAGTGTACTCTGATCGTCATGGAAACGTGATCATGATCATGACGACGACGTAAAAGGTGCGGGGGAGAGGGGATCCAATGAAAATCATCACTCGACTAAAGCCATTGACGATGGCATTATTATTATTTTTCTATTGGCTCATTTCAGATTAGAATTGAATCGTCATCGACGTAGGGGCGGGCATTACGCGCAATGACACGCCCTGAACTTTTTTTTTTTTTTACATTTTTTTTTTATTATTATTATTTTTTTTTGTTTTGTATTTTGTTTTGTTTCGTGTTGCGATTGGCGTTTTTGTATGAAAAAATGTAAAAGGGGTTTTTTTTCTTACAACAACAAAATAATAATAATACACCGATTAATCAACCAAGCATTGGAATGAAAACACCTTGATGAACGCGTTTTTTTAATATTATTATTATTATTGCGAGATTACACAAGGCACACGATGATGAATACCATCAAGGCGTTCATGAAATAGACCATGACGCCATTCATTCCATTCAATGATCATTGTGAGTCTTGTTATTGTTATTGAATACATCTTCTATACACTCCTAGTCTAACATAAGATTCATTTCCCAATCATGAATAACACTTATCCAATCATCATTGCTTTCATTCATTCTCTTTCGACGCCACACTTCCAACATAATCTGTCGAGCTCCCCAATAACTACCTAAATATTGGGCAATATCTGCACCCCATTTCTTAAACTCTAATTGTAATTCCGGTGAAAGCGCCTCACATCCAGCTATGAAACCTTGCCAAAACAATGGGATAATATTAGCTTCATTCTTACTAATTAACTTTTGAATTGAATTCAAATGATCTAATGTCATGCGCACCTTATCTTGTAATTCACGTGGATGAACTTCTCTAATCAAACGATTGTAGTATATCACTAATGCATGGTAGAATGATAATATATGATGATATGTTGCTTGATGCATTGGTGAGTAGAACTTTTTGGTTGAATAATCATCAATATCTTCTGACGTTTGTTGTTTCTCCTTTTCAAATAATTCCCAATCGAGTTTCCAATTCAATAAATCTTGTTCTAATGTATCAACTCTTGTATTAAAATTAGAAGGATTTGGCTTGTGCATCTCTTTATGATATATCTTTGTTCGTAATAGTTCCACTGTTTCACTGAATAATAGAATCAACGAGTTGGGTAACCCATACAATGCATCAGTAGCAAAATTCTCATCGTTTTTCTTCGTATTGATCAATTTCTTATTAACAAATGATGGTGATGTTGTAGAAACCTTTGATTTATCCACTGATGAAGTTGATGTTTTCCTATTATTTGAGAATGTATTGTTAACAATGAAATCAATCCTTACCTTTTCACCACTCTCTTTATCTCCCTGTCCCTCTGGTTGCAGTTGCAGTTGAAGTTGCAGTTGCAGTTGCGATTGATGTGATTGTTTGCCATTGTTGCCAAATTTATCACCATTCACATCATACCCACTACTTGCTATATTAGTTTCAAAATCCATCTTTACACTTTCTAAATCCAAACAAGTAGAATCTTGAATCAACTTCAAACTCAGGAAAATCCTATGCAAGATTCTTGCTTTAGATGACAATTTCTTTTTATTCTTCATTTTAGCAACAATCACTTTCCCACACCAGGCGATATAAACTCCTGTATCTTGCATAGTACCCCAGACCAAATCAACACTAATCATACTCATGACAGCACATAATACATCTTTATATTTTTCATGAGTGATACAATATTCAATGCCATTGCTGCTGTTTTTATTATGTAGTAATTGTTTAATGAATAAACTTGCTTGATTCCTCAATGCAATTCCTAAATTCAAATAAAACCTCATCGCTTCTGAATTTTTCGGGAATTTACTTTGTAAATTAAATGCCAGCACGGCTAATAACGCATTCAATAATGCATTTTTAGCAGTGGATGTTTTCCCTAATGCCAGTAACTCACCAATTGCCATTAATGCTCTAGGGAAATAGATTGCTTTCCAAGGATTTTCCGTCAATGGAATAACCGTCATTAAATCAGCAACTTCTGTGATGTAATAGTTTAACAAATATCTAGTTAATGGTTGGACTTGTAATGCATTTACCGGTATTCTAATTTGTGAATCTCTATTGGGTAATGATAAATCAAACGATACTTTGATTGGGTTTTTCATAACTGACATGATAAATTCTAATAATTTATGATCATTTGTTTGATCTCCATCAACATAATCATTATCGGTTCCTCTTGCATGCAATTGGATTTCTAAATTATCATTCGATTGATATGGATTGTTATAAAAGAAATTGGAAAAATTCGAATAATACGTCTGATCCATAATAACATTGGAGTTTGTTCCTGTTTCTCCTCCGGCTCCAGCTCCTGTTCCTCCTTGATTTAGTAGGTTTGTCATTGACATGTTGTTGCTGTTGGTGTTGGAATGAGTTGATTGGGGAGTATCTGCACCAACAATCAGTTCAGGGTGTTGGTGTCTATGGAATAATAAATTCAAAAAATCAGGATTATTGAAATCTTCAATTGACGTATGGTTAACATTGTTAGTGTTGTTGTTATTATTGCTTGGTGTAGGAACATTACTGTTGAAATTATACATCATATCCAAAAATTGAGTATCCAAAGCCGCAGCAGTCACCAAAGCTGCATCTTTCAATTCATTAGATAACCAAAAATGATCATGTGGTGCAACATTAGCTGATTGGTGTGATGTACTACCTGGTGTGGCATTGTTAATTGGTGAGTTGGTAATAATTGGTGGTGTTGCAGAGGTATTATAATTCTCATTACTTTGAAGATTATCATGATGAGTATTCATCCGTTGTTTCTTCTTTCTTGGTAATTCTCCCTCTTCTTTTTCTTGTTCTTCTTGACTAATCGGAACAACTTTCCCATCTCCTCTAAACACTCCAAACGGTCCTCTCATTTTAGTTAACCCTCGAAGTTTAACTCTCGGATCATCTCCCAGTCCATGCAACACCGATAAATCCAGATCCATATCTTCATATGTTTCATACGGTTCTTCCCAAGTGACAAACCCAACTAGTCGTCTTTGGAAAAACTCTTGTTGTATGCTTGGATTGGAAGTATCGGCATCTTCTTTATCATGGAATTTGACAGGTTGACTTTTGACATTTCCTGATTTTGTAGGTTTATAACTTATAGGCTGTGACCATCGAAGTTTAATATCATAACCTGCACATATTAAACCTGCTTTCATACATTTTTCACAATGTGGTCTGGTCAAATCACATTTGATTTTCCTTGACCTACACGTAAAACATCCTGTAAATGTCTTTGACCGTTTTATTTTAGTTGATGACAGTGTCTTTGTTGTTGTTGGTGGTGGCGGTCGAGGTGTGGGTGATGTAGGTTTTGTAGATAGTGCCGATGATGGTGCTGATGTGGTGGTTGTTAGTGATGGTGAAGTTGACATTGGTTTGTGTATGTGTGTCTCTATAATTCAGTCAAGACCGATGAGGTTCTTCGTGTTATTTTATTTTTTTTTGGTTTTTTATTTTTTCTGTTCCCCTAATTTCGCTGAGAAGTTCTGTTTTTGGAATTTTTTTTATAATTTGCGTGCTGTTCTTAGAGCTACCACGTGATCATATATATTGACATATACATATTTAATAAGCGACACTATCTAAATGATTTTCATCAAGATCTGGTTTTATGGTTTCCATATCATTACCCATATCACGAAGTTCCCAGATATGTTTAATTCTTTTCAAGGTAATTTCAGCGCTCACAGATCCTAATTCAATACAAATATTGAAATATTTGGTGATTATTGGTCGTTGATTCCTATCGGTAGAATTAATTCCTGCTACTGTAATGGGCCATTGTATCATCAGGAACCCATAGGGGAACTTCATAGGTAAACTATTTTGCATGACTTCAACAAAACTTATCACTGAGACTAATTTAGAATTCAAATCTTGGATATGGGGTAAATCTGGTGGATCTAATAAAATCGAGGTGAAAATAGTAATCAACCCTGCTAATGCATAAACTTGTTGTGAAATATCCATCCAACTAATGTACAATTCATCGCCCTTGATTGTGGTTACGGTATCGACAAGATTATACAATTCTGTTATAGGAGTTGCTATTGAACCATTCAAAAGACATTTTCTATCAATATAAACTTTTTCATATTGTTGGAAAAACCCCGATATCAAACGAACATATTCTAATGAATCATCAGGGATGAAATTCTCTCCTGATTCACGTTTCTTATTTAATAATTTCGACAAGTCTCGGAATAAATAAATCATTTGCGTGTTGTATCCACTCATGATATTAAAATTCCCCGCTTGAATCAAGCCAAATTGTTCTAATACAGAATTGACAAATTCATCCTCAAAATTAATCACGGAATCCAAATCACAATCGGTTTTAATCGTACCTCCAAGTCGACTACTCGTCCCTGCTAATATTTCAAAATCGGCAAACCAAGCCTTGCATAATATTAATGTTTTCGACAGTTGGATTTTACTATTGGTAGCTTTAATAATTATATCTTTGGCACCTTTTAAATGTGGTCTCCAACTTAACTTTTCCGTCATGGCATTAGATGAAGTTAATAATAAGACTGTGATTAAAATACATTCAATATTTGATATCAAATCATCTTTCACCAGCTTATCACGATTTTTACTCAATGCGGGCCCAAGTAATTTCAAACATGCTGATAAATAAGTAACGTAATTTTCATGATCGGAATTCTTACCCGTTTTCTGAAATGACATTTTGGCACCTTGTGCTAATATCGCTGATAATAAGAATGGTTCTTTGGATGCATGGACCAAAACAATGTCTCGTATTGGATTGAAATATGTACCTGTATTTTTATCAAATGCTTGAAATGGAAGGATCTGTGACGCAAATTCATGATAAAATTCTTCAAGGTATCTTTTCTCATCGTCAGTTTTTAGTTTTATGTATTCTACAGGAATATGTTTGGGGATGTCGTTGGGATCATTGTTGGAATCATAATAACTAAATGGACTGAAAAAATGATCATCTAGTAGAATATTGTTATTGTTGTTGTTATTGTTATTGGGAGCTTTTGCAGTAAACATGATATCATTGACAATATTATTCAAATCAGTGGCTAATAAATTCACATCATCTTCATTATAGAATTCACCAAGGAGTAAATTTGTTGGACTTGTATTTGAATTATCTATCATACCATGGGATTGAGTATGTTGCATCAATTGGGAATTCAAACTTTCAATTGGGTCATTGTTGATTATATCAAGAACAGACCCTGAAGTCGTTGGTTCTGTGATTTTCTTCTTCTTGTCAACTCGTGGTTTTTCTTGTACTTCTTCTTCCTCTTCTGTTTTTACTTTCTTGGTCTCATTGAAATTATTGGTTAAATAATCGTCATTGAGTTTCAATCTTCTCTTGGTTTGTTTACCTCCGAAATCTTCAGCCAGGTACATTTGAATAGTTAATGGTTTCGGGGTCACTTTCTTCACTTTAACATTTCCACCATTGTTGCTTTCCAACATGTATGGCATAGGTGATGATTGGATATCGGATAAAACTTTCTTTGATACACGTAATACTTTCTCCCCTGGTTTTGGATATGAACATTCTTTACCTAATCTTATACAAGTTGAACATTGGGGTTTATTTTCAGGACATCGTATCTTTCGTCTCTTGCATTCCTTACACCCTCCTCTACTGTATGTCCTCTTCAGTTTGGTCTGCTTTGACTCCATCTGTTTCTGTTTCTGCATCTGTCGACGTCGTTGTGGAAGTTGTTGTTGCTGACCCATATTTTGAAAGATGTCATATTATCACCGAGAAATATCCAGGGAATATTAATTAATGATGTATACAGAGCGAGGGGAAATGAAACAAGAGAAAAAAAATTAAGCATCAAAGCGGAAACGGAACGGAACTCGTATCCCAACTAAGATGAATGATGAAATTTTCAACAAAGTATAAAATTAAAAAAAGAGAGTTCATGTGAGTTTGATATCTGAATGAGAGTATCTGTTTCTGAGTATTTATTATAATTATTTATTTTTGTTCGATTTTGGATCAAATTTCTTGTTAAAAAAATAATCGTAGATTCGGATCTCCGAGGGAATATCCATCAAAATGCAATAAGGAATATTATTTTAGGAGAAACTATGCATGTAGGATATCCTCATCTTGGTAGAGTAATTCTAGGATTTCCCAGAAAAGGGCTTTAGAAGGATTTTCATTACATACCTGCATGGTTCTAAGGTTTTATCACCCCATATTCGAAATTAAATCATTGAGTTGAATCTTTCACGTCATGTAGAACTTATAGCAATAGCAAGTATAATCTCATCCCTTACTCAGTTCGTTTGCTCTCCTTTGTTGTCTTTGTTCTTATTACGTTGAATTAACTTCTTAAGAGGTTGCAGTCACATTAGGGTGTGCATTATGATGTCAATACCCATTACGTAATCGAAATTGACACTACCAATAAATTTTTCTTTTCTTCTCCTTTGTTGCGTGTGTAATGGCAAAAAAAATTCACGATATACAAAAGCAGCAAAAAAATTCCCACCCCCTACCTCGAACACCCACAAGTCAACTCCGTCGTTCTTCCACAAATATCAACTCAATTGATTCTAGTATCTACTTACAAATGACATTAGCTAAACATTGGAACTATAACAAGGACGAAGACATCGTCGTCACACAATTGAGAGGCTTAATTGCTTCCAACCCTTATGTCAACTTGATCCCTAGTGAGAAAGTCGTATATAACCCTCATTCAGATACCACCAAGAAAATAGCCATTATAAGTGGTGGAGGAGCTGGTCATGAACCATTACATGGGGGATTTGTAGGAGAGAATCTTCTTGATGCCGCTGTGAGTGGAGCCGTGTTTTCCAGTCCTTCAACCAAACAAATCATGGCAGCTATCAAAACCAAATCAGATAAAGAAAGAGGTACGATTATTGTGGTGAAGAATTATACCGGAGATGTTTTACATTTTGGGTTATGTGCCGAGAGAGCCAAGAGTGATGGGTATAATGTGGAATTGGTTGTTGTTAGTGATGATGTTGCCGTGGGTAGAGAACAAAATAAAATGGTGGGAAGAAGAGGATTGGCTGGTACTGCTGTGATTCATAAGATCTTGGGTGCTGCTACAAATGCGAAGAAAGATGAAAGTTTAAAAACATTGAGCCAATTGGGTGATGCAGTGAATAAGAATATGGTTACTTTGGGTGCTAGTTTAGATCGTACTTCTGTTCCTAAAAATGAAAAAGACAAAGGCAATGAAGATGAAGAGGAGGATGAAGTAGAATTTACTGGTAGTAATGAAGCCGAGTTGGGATTAGGAATTCATAATGAACCAGGAGTAAAGATGAGTCCTATTCCAAATATTGATGACTTGGTCAAGAAGATGTTTCATCAATTGTTGTCACCAGAAGATAAAGATCGTCATTATGTTGATTTCGATTTGGCAAATGACGAATATGTCTTGTTGATTAACAACATCGGTGGTACTTCTTCCTTTGAATTATTTGCTGTCACGCAACATGTCTTGGAGAATTTACCATTACAGAAGAAACCAAAGAGAGTTTATGTCAGTGATTTTGTCACATCGTTCAATGCGCCGGGATTTTCCATCACTTTATTGAATTTATCAAACATTGAAAAAGAAGACATTCCATTTAAATCCAAGGACATTTTAGAATACTTAGACACACCAACCAATGCTCCTGGTTGGAAACCTAAAATTTTTGATGAAAAATATTGGGATCAAAAAATTAGTACCAGAGAAGTTGAATCACCAATGAAACATGCCGATGTCACGAAATCCGATATCAAGATTGATGGATCTAAATTCGAGTCGAACTTGGTCAATGCCTTGAAAGTTTTATTGCTGGAAGAACCCAAAATCACTCATTATGACACTGTTGTGGGTGATGGTGATTGTGGAACCACATTAGCCAATGGTGCCAACTCCATCTTGAAAGTATTGAAAGAGGATAAAGATTTCCAATCCAACTTATCTGACCCTGTTGCCACCATTTCATACATTACTGAAGTAGTAGAAGATAGTATGGGTGGTACGTCAGGAGGACTTTATTCTATTTTCTTGACGGCATTAGTCAAACAATTGAAAGAGTTGAAAGAAATTAATACCAAAACAGTCGGCGATGCATTTTATCATGCTTTACATGATGGATTATTCAAATATACCAGAGCCCGAGTTGGTGGAAGAACATTGGTGGATACATTACAACCATTTGTCGACACTTTACATGAATCACAAGGAGATTTGGCTAAAGCTGTTGAAGCAGCAAAGAAAGGTTGTGAAAAAACCAAGAACTTGCATGCTTCTTTTGGCAGAGCAAGTTATGTTAATGAAGACGAGTTTAAAGTGGAAGGTGGAATTCCAGATCCCGGTGCAGTTGGTGTATTGGCATTGATTGAAGGATTCACTGAGAATTTGTAAGTAGTTGTGTAAACTATAGTGGTTATGACCGGATTGTGTAATCTATAGTGGTTATGCTATACTAATGTTATTGTATTTTTTTTTTTTTTTTTGCAGTCGCAACCAAAACCTCTATATAAAGTAGCAATAAACCACCCCCTTCCCTAATTTCTTAACACTTATCCTCCAGTCACAAGACATAACGATAATGAACTTAGATCCAATTCAAATTCCCGAAGATAATTTCTTTGAAGTTATAGTTATAGGCGGAGGCACCTGTGGCCTATCAATATCTGCCAGATTACTTGAATCTCATCCAGGTTCATTATTCACTGAGGATGAACATCAACGATTCCATTGGTTAAGACAACGAGGTCATAAAGTCAATTTAATCAATTCCAAACATTCCAAATATACATATACGAAAAACTTCGCAAATCAAGATTTATTAATCCTTGATGCCTTGGGTGGTGAATTTATGACGGGGTGGAAATCTCAGTTTAGTGCTTGTAAGATCCCGTATTTACGATCCCCGATGTTTTTCCATGTTGATCCGGTGAATATTGATGGCATGGTGAGTTATGCTCATTTGAATAATAGAAATGATGAGTTAATGGAGATTAGTAATGTCGTGGGTAAAGAATATTCCAAACATCAACAAAAAAGGATAATGAACAAGAAGAAGAGGGGGAGTAACAAAGGGAATGACAAGATAAATACTCATGATTCGGCAGGGATAGTGGAGATAAATATGAGGGATTATAGGGATTATTATCGTCCATCAAGTAAATTATTCCAAGATTACTGTCAGGAAGTAATCCAACGATATGATCTTGAATCAAGGATTAAACACGATGAGGTGATTTCAATTGATTATAAATTAATCCAACTGGGTGAAGAAATCGGTAAAGGGTTGGTTATAACTACCAAGAATGGACATGTGTATGGATGTAAATATGGAATTGTTGCAAGTGGACATCGTGGAGTTATCAATTATCCGATTCAACCATTCACCGATCCACATTATCCTGATTCAAGTTGTCATACTACTCATTTATTCAACAAACAAGTTTCTTTCTTACAAGATTCATATTTTAACAATCCTCGTAAGAAAAAGATTGTTATTGTTGGGGGTGGATTAACATCAGCACAATTAGCATATGTAGCATCACAAGACCCATCAGTTGAATCAGTGAACTTGTTATTCCGATCAGGTATCAAGATCAAACATTTCGATTTCCATTTGGATTGGGTTACGAAGTATAGAAATGTCAAGAAATCAGCATTTTATATCCTTGATACCGACAAGGAAAAATTTGAAATGGTTAATGATGCCAGAGGAGGAGGATCAATCAATCCTGAATATTATAAGAAACTCCTCAAATTGACCAAAGCCAATCGCTTGAATTGGCAAACACACACACTGATAACTCATCAGCATTGGAACGAAGAAACCAAATCATGGGATTTAAAACTCGTGAATAATGAAACTGGTGATGTTACAGAACTCACGGATATAGATTATATTTATTTCGCCACGGGGATAACTGCAGATATCGAATCGTTGGATTTTATGAAACCAATGATGACAGAGAATCCTATCGATATAGTTGGTGGATTCCCGTGTTTGACAGATAATTTACAATGGAATAATGAAGTGCCGTTGTTTATGTTGGGTAAGAATGCTGCTTTGAGAATGGGTCCAACTTCCGCTAATTTGGACGGGGCTAGATTAGGTGCGGAACGAATTGGTTGGTATTTGCAAGACTTGAAACAAACAGGTAGGTTAGATTGGAGTCCAACAAGATTATTAGTTCACAATAATGATGGTGAAGAAGAACAAGATAAATCATATCACGATACTTATCACACTAGGTTGAAATTGGCAAGTGGGCAATTAAATTGGTTTACATTGCTTGAAAGTTCATAATACACACACACACAAAGAATCGAAGAAATAAATGAATATATATATATAAATACAAATAAAATAAATACAGAGAAATAATTGAAGTTTTTTGGTTTAGTTTAGTTTTAGTTTCATTTTTTTTTTTTTTTTGATTTTGATTTTATTTTTTAATTGACTTTTTGCTTTTTGGTATACATCTTTATCAATATGCAACAAGATCTTCTGAATCGTTTTCTTCGTCAGTAGATTCATTGTTTCGTCTTCTGTCCCATATTTTACGAATTCTCTTTAATGCAATCGTAGCACCACCAGAACCAACTTCTGACAGGATTTGGAAGAATCTTATAATTGCTGTATGAAATTCTTCATTGGTTTGATTCTCTGCTGCCAAATATATCGGCCATTGCAACATCATCAAGGCATTCTTGACAATATAATCAGGGATTTGACCCTCAGGATATTCCTTCAAATAACTGATGAGTTTGTAAATGGAATTACTCAATAATTGAACTTGAGGACTGGCATAAGTCTCACCAAAACATTTCTTCAAGATATATATCATTGATCCCAAGACATAACCTTGATGACAAACATCCATCCAAGAAATGGTCATTCCATTTATATGCTCAACTAGTTCACCTTCAATTTGACTATCTGGGATAATACCTCTTCTATCAATAAACAGTATCTCTGCTTGTCTTTGGAAGTCGGAAAACAACTTAATATACTCAAACGAGTCCTGTGGGTTCAAGGTGCCATCTCTACTCCTGTTCAAGACTTTCATTAATCTTCCAATCAACTCATAACAATCATGATGATATCCACCTAAGATGTTAAATCCGTTATCAAGAATAATACCCAATTCACGTAAAACTTTGATTTCATACTCATCGTTACAACTAATCAACTCGTCAATTTCTTGATCTGTTTGAAGTGTACCACCTTTGGCAGAACTTATCCCAGCAAGGATTTCAATAGTAACAAACCAGATCTTACAAAAGATAAAAGTTTTGGAATTCTTTCTATTTGGCACAGAACTCTTCAAAAGTAAATCCTTAGCACCTTTCAAATGCGGTCTCCAATCCTGTTTCAAGTTTGATGCATTTCCAATTGTCAACAATAACACCGTCAACAACACACTTTCTATATTTGATGCTAGTTTGTTTTCATCGGCAGCAATCGCTGGACCCAATAACTTCAAACACTTGGATAAAAACAAACAATACGCCTCTTCATCTTCTTCCTTTTGGGTTTTGGTGAATCTTTGTCTTGCCCCATTGGCCAATAATGCCGCAAACACATACTTGTGTTTGGATGCACTTTCCAAAATAATGTCTCTTGCTGGATTAAAGTAAGTGTTTCTCGCGGTATCAACACTTGGAAGGGGAAGAATAATATTGGCAAATTCATTGTAGAAAGTTTCAAGGTAGACTTTATTTGTTGGGTTGGAGACTTTGAGGAAACTGATTGGAAGGTTATGATATTTACTGCTAGTGGTAGTGATAGGGGCACTAGTAGTACCATTGCGAGTAGCAAAACTATCTCCAGTTTTGGTCATGAGGAACTCACGACCTACTGAATCAAAGCTTTTCATAGACCCTTCATCAGTATCTATTATATGTTTGTTTGAATCATAATTCTTGTCAAACATGATTTCCGTGACCATATTGTTCAAATCAGTAGTCAACAAATCCAAATCTGTTTGGTTGTATAATCCATTCAAATCACTATCATATGATTGTGGGCTGGTGATATACTGTGAGTTGTTAGTATGAATAGTTTGAGGAGTTTGCGGACTATTCGCAGCCACACCGTTGGAGTCTGGCGATCCAGCAGGAAGATGTAACCTATTGCTGTTGTTACTGTTACTGTTGCTATTGTTATTGTTATTGTTATTGTTGCTCGAGTCATTTAACAAACTTGTGATTGACCCAGAACTATGTGGTTTTGAAACTGGAGTATGGAGTGGGTATTGTGCCTTTTTGTTGAGTTGGTCGTGCGGGAGATTAAAAGAAAGTCGCGTTGTGTGTGGTGGAGGTAATACTATGGAGTTCGGATTTCCGGAGTTAAATGATGGTTGTGGCGGGGTGAGAGATGCGGTTGGGGTATTGGCTGAATGAGGTGACACTTGTTGCTGAGGTTGTGGTGTGGGTTGAGATTGAGGAAGAGAATACGTAATTGAAGGTGGTCGTGGAGGAGGCGGAGCAGCAGCATGAACAGGCTGTTGATTGTGATAAGGTAATGATGGGACAATACCTTGCTGAGTTTGTATGGGAACTGTTTGAGGTTGTGGTGGTATTGGTGGTGGTACTTGATGTGGCACTGTTCCTGGAACTGGTAATGTTGGAGGGAAATTACGATAGTGTTCTTGATAAGGAAGTCGACCAGGCGGTGCAGGTACAGCTGCAGAAGGCACAGCTGCAGAAGGTGTAGGTGCAGATGATGGTGGCTGATTCTGGTCTCGATATAATGCTTGTTGTGCTTGTCCCGGTGGTAATCCAAACGATGGTTGACTATTGAATGGAGGAATCGATGAACCTACATGGCTGACTCCATTGGTATGCACCAGGGAACTGTTTTGGGTCACCGGTATCGCCGATGGCGGTTGTTGTGCTGATAGTGGTGGAAGTTGACCAGTAGGTGGAGGCGGAGGAGCTGGAGGTGAGTGTCCTTGTAGTAGATAATGATGTTGCAGATGATGTTGTGGAGGAAGTTGCTGTTGAGGAAGTTGTTGTTGTGGAAGTTGTTGTTGTGGTGGTTGTTGAAGATGATTATGTTGAGACTCGAGTAGCTTTAACAACGTTTGCTTCTTCTTCAGGATTCTCAAGACTTTCTCACCTGGCTCAGGATAAGAGCACTGCTTTCTTAATCGAACACATTGCCAACAGAAAGGTTTTCCTTCATCACACTTGATTTTTCTTCGTTTGCACTCTTTGCACCCATACTTGGAGTAGACTCTTTTTGAGTTGGGGTTCTGGGGATTATAATCCAGCATATTTGTAGTTCTATAGGTAACCCAATCGAAGTGGTTGTTTTAGTGATACGTGGTGTAAAGTTGGTATATATGTTATATCAGTGATCAGGAATTTTTTTTTTGTATTTTAATTTATTAAATTTAATTAATTTTAAATTTAATTTTTTTTTTTTTTTTTGGGTAGTCTGGTGTGCCCTGGGGGAATGGGATTGGGTTGGCGGTACAAAAGAAAGAAAGAAAAAAAAGAAAAAATAAAATACCTGAAATGACTAGATTGATTTTTCTGTAGGAACAATAACTTAAACAAAAAAAAAAAAAAAGAAAGCAATCAAGTAAGCAAGTAAGCAAGTAAGAAAGAAGCAGCAAAAAGAACAATGTAAATGAATACGTTGAATGGTCGATCTTATGAAATTACAGAAAGGTAAATGAAACAATTCGCTTTCGTTATTATATTTATATATTCTATTTTTTTGAATTTTTGAATTTCTGTGTTTAAATTTTTTAATAAAAAAAAAAAAAATAATAAACAATAAAAAAAAAAATCTTTCTATTCCCACCGACGATGAATTTTTATTTTTAATTTATTAATTTATTATTTCAACAGTCATTGACAATTTTTTTTATTTAAAAGTCCTGTTTTACGAAATATTATACATAATGAAACTAACCAAGAATCAACCTAATACGCAATTACGTAGTTTACTCTGCATGCAGGTGAAGTTACGGATTTCTGTCTTCTAACCAAATTCCTACGTAAATAATGGTTGTGTTACTCTTTCTCTCTCTCTATCTATCAATCAATCTATTTCTTTTTTTTCTGGTTTTCTTGCTATCAAATTAATTAGGTTTTGCTTTTTTCGTATCAGGTGATAGTTTAACCAAATTAAAAAGAGATCCCTCTTTGTTACTACCACGCAAATTTCTTTTTTGTATAAACCGAATTTCATCCATAACCAAACTCATCATGTGCACACCCCAAACCCAACCCAACAAACTATAACCCAAAACAATAAATAGAAAAGTATAAATCGGCAAACGCCTATCTAAAACTCAAAAGATTGTGTGAAAACAATGTAAAAGGCAAAAAGTCAAATAGATATCGAATATTTTAAGCAAGGGGACTTCAACACAGAAAAAGAAAAATTTTTTTGCCGTTGTTTCTTCTTCTTCTTCTTCTTTCCTGCCTCCCCTTTTTTTTTTCAATTGCAACATGTTGAATGTAGCAGAATCCTATTGTATTAATGGTCTTTGTGATGAACAATATTACCAATTCTCCAGACGAGAACGTATTTCGTCACTCATTCATCCAATCTGATACAACACAAAAACTGCATTCGAGGAGTCAGAGTAATCAGAAACAAAGACAAAAGAGGAGTATCCAATCATAAACCGTGAAACTTGCGTATCTTTTTGAATGATGCACAAACCGGAGAGCAGGTAAACAACAACAAAACAAAACAAGAAGTTTATTGTTGGTGTGGTTTAAATTTTTTACACGCTCTGCACAAACATTTATGGTTATGACATTCCCTATGACCTTCAATATCGAAAATGCCAAAAAAAAAGGCGTGTGCTAAAAACTTTGCTTCACCACAGCATTTAAATGCTCTTCCCCACTCTTTACACCCCCTCTTGTGATCAACTGGTAGATCGTGGTTAATGAGCTATTTAACCATAATTAGTATTGTCCAAGAAAATTTAACTACATGTATGATTAAGTTAATCAAGTCGAGAAGATTACCTACCCTTAACCTAAAATGCCGCGTCATTAATGTCAATATCTCCACGTAGCGCCATATTTTTTTTTCGCTCTTTTTTTCGCTCTTCGTTTCTTTTTTTTTTTAATTGCTTTTTTATTTTTTTGACTCTTTGTTTGACCTGGAATGAAGAAATGGTAATATCTGTTTGTCTTTTTTTTGGTTTGTGGGGGGAAGAAAGAGAGATGAAATGAAATGAAATTCAGTATGACAAAAATACTCCACCACAAAACCGACATTTAAATTTTTGTTATAACTTTTTGTAAGAGAATAAACGTTTACACTGTTGGGCTACACAAAATTGAATTCATTAAAAAAAAAGGAGGCTGTACATCTGCTATATTTTAGTATATCTATACATTTCTGTTCTTTTTTTTTTGGTTCTCAGTATATGGTCATATTTCCGTCGGTTATACAACTGTTCTTGAGTTGCACATTTAACCTGATCATACATGTATGCATCCAATCTACAACTCGCCTAACTCAAGAAACTAGACTCCGGGGAATATTATTTTTCGATTTTATTGTAATTTATTTTATTTTATTTTATTTGCTTTTTTTATTTTTTAAATATAGCCCTACGATGCCCAGGTATCACGCGCAAAAAAAAAAGAAAAAATCTAAACACTTGCCTCGCCATCGATAATGAGCATCCTTTATAACTTCCCGCGGGAAACGTGCTCCTTCGCCTAAAAAAAGAAAAACCCGCCCAAAAACTCCGACGCCTGGTTCACACCTTCTACAACCGTCATGTAGTACCAATTAGTGGAAATACGTTGCATATGTGCCATATTTCCAAGAAAATGTCCTAATCACTATTTCTTTTTTACAATGTCTAACCGTTGGTATACTTAAAAAAATGTATGTCTTATATTATCGCGGTAGTGTGTAATGAATGTAATGAACACTGTAGTAAGCTATACATCTCTCTCTTAATACAGATTAAACTACATACAAACAATGAAGTACAAAATGAATGAAATGAATTATACAATCAACGCATGAAATATAAAAATACAAAATATATACACATTAAAACAAGCCAGAGAAAGAACGACAAAAAACAAATACAAAACCAACTCTCCATTCACCGATCACATCAAAATCCATTACTTTCATTAACTTCATGAATAGTTCTCTTCTTGTTATTATTACTGTTGTTATTGTTATTGTTGTTGTTACCAGTGGTAGCATTAAGTGTAGATGAGCTTCCATTAGCAGTACTAAGATTTGAACCAGGAGTTATCACAACCGGAGAATTAACCACACTACCAGGTGTAGCAGCCTCTTTTAAAAATTCATTAACATCAAACTCATCTTCTCCACCATTGTCATTACCATTACCATTATTATTAGTACCAGCACCAGCACTAGCATGTTGTTCATGTGCTAGCCTTTCAATCCAATCTTGAACTTGTTGAATAGAATGTCCTTGGTTGCTTATGTTCTTTTCCAAATCCAAATAATTCTTTGAAGCATCAGATAAATTAGAATCTTGGGAGAAACTGTTACCATTCATCATTTGTTGATACAGTTTGGAATCAGTTGCCTTGTTGTCATTGGAATAGGAACGGATAATCTCTTCAATTGAACCTTCTGGAGTTGACTTTGGTCTTGTTATACTTGGTCTCCGACGAGAAGCTTTATTAGTCAACATCAAACGAGGACGATGGAGTGCACGGTTCTCAAATTCAGAATTGTTGTTGTTGTTGTTAATGGAAGTTGTAGAGGTGTTGTTGTTGTTGTTGATGTTGATGTTGTGGTGAGTCGAATTAGTGGCCAGCCCTGATTCGTGAAATTGATGATGATGATGTTGTTGTTGTTGGAAGTAATCATCTGGTGGTGGTTGACTTTGAGCTCTCGGTATGAATGGTGATGCAGCTGATCTATAAGTAGTGACTGAATTGTTACCATTAGCTTCAAGATTGACATTAGGGATATTATTGTTGACTCCATTAGCCTGACCATTTAATAGTTGATTAGCATTATTACCATAGATAACAGATAAAAATTTCAAAATCTTGTCTAATGTACGACCCTGGACTTGGTTTCTTTCACGATTAAGATAATTCTCTTGCCACAACATTTTATTATCCAGTCTAACCCTTCTTAAATCCTCACTAATGGCATATTGGTTCATTTTAATGGTTTCCAATTCTTGCAAAATCAATGACAAATTAGCAGCATTGTTGAGGTTGTTAAATGATACACCACCATTACTACCAGCATTGCCATTAACATCATCTTGGTTGGAGTTACTCTTGTTTCTAATAATCTTGTCTAACAAATCTTCACGATCTCTAATAAAGTTTGGATTCTCAAATTGCCAAATTTCATCAGGTCCATTCTTGTCACAACTTTGATTCAAAGTACCATTACTAATATCCTGAACCTTATGCCATCCATACATGTTCAATTGTCTAACAAAACTGGCAAAGTTGTTATGTTTGAAATATTTGGGCAAGATAATCTTCATGAAATCTTCTCTTTGGAAAACTTGGAATGTTTTCCCATCATCATTCCATCTAATATAATCATGATTAGCAGGATCATTAACCATGGACCAAATCTTCATAACGAAAGCTGGACGGGTTTTAGGTCCAGTACTTTCCTTTCTCTTGCGTTGTCCTTGACCACTTCCACTTCCAGTTGCCGATGATGGTTCTTGTTGTTGTGGGTGTTGTTGTGGGTGTTTTTGCAGGAAAGTATTATCGTTTGATTGTCCACCAGTTAAGCTTTGTCTTGGATCATTTGGCAAAATCAAAGGTTGAAAATTGATGCCATGCGGTATGACACTTTCAGATAATGGTTGCAATGGTGGAAGATGTTGTTCAAAATGGGTAGATGGACTATGAGGACCGGAGAATTTGTTGCTCATAAGTTGGAAGTCTTGAGCAATAAGTTGTTGTTGTTGTTGAGTATTCGGTGACATCGGAATTTGTTGGAAATACTCAGATGCTTCAGTATCCGAGTTATCTCCGAAGATAGAGCTAGCAGAGTCGATAACAACTGGTTCAGAAGTTGTTGCTTGTTTCTTTGCTGGTTCTTCCTCGTGCTCTTGCTCTTGCTCTTGCTGCTGTTGTTGTTGTTGAGCTCTAGTTTGACTTCTAGTGTTTCTTTTCTTTCTCGGAGATGACAAGTCCTGTTGTGGTTGCTGTTGCGGTTGTTGTTGTTGCCCTGCGGTAGATGCATGGACATCGAGATGATGATCGAAATCAAATCCATGGTTAGGTGTGGTCCCAGTAGTAGTGTACAACTGTTGTTGGTTCAACAAAGGAGTCAACGGTTGTTGATTAAATGAAGTATGATCATCAGTAGTGATGTTCGAAGTGTTATTCCTATTGATCATCTGAATGTCATCGTGGATAGGAATAGTACTGGAGGCAGTGGGATCCGAGTTCAACAAGTCTATCAAAGGATCTCTATAGTCACTAGTCATATTCATAATTCAACAAAGTCGAAGATGATAACCTTTATGTGTGTAGTGTTATAAAAAAAGGAATAATAAAGTTAGGCTGTGTTGGTGTGGAACAAACGGAAAACAGACCCAAACAAAAAAAAAAAAAAAAATAAAGATCTAAAACTGTCACTTGAATACGTTTATAATATATTCTAACAACCAAAAGAAAAAAAAAAAAAGTTCTTTTTTTTCCCTAGTCGTGCACAAGACAATATCAAGCGGCGTGTAAAGTGGCAGAAAAATTTAAAAAGACCAAGTTAAATATAATTGAAAAGAATCTCAAAGTGACACCAAAAAAAAAATTAGGAAATACAGCAATTGAGATTGATTTATTTAATTTAAATTGGGAGGATAGGTTTGGATTTGTATAGGGAATAGTTAATAATGTATAGAAGTAAAAAAGATTAAAACAAAAAAATAATCCTCCAAGTTGAGGAGGATTCCATGGCATATTTATATTTTACGATAATTCTAGAATAGCAAGAATTTGATCAACATTAGATTAATCCACTCTAGCCTTGCCTTTTACCCCTTTGTTGAGCATTATAAAATTACGGTTATTCTTTTCCGCTCCATTTTTTTTAAAAAAAACAATCCAGATATCTAACTATACACAAAGAAAGGGATACTAAGAGCGAGAGGAGAAGTGAATATACCCAAGGCATAATTTCTTAATTTATTTCATGTGAGAAAGGATATAGACAATAACCAGTGACTAGTTTGAATCTAAAAAGTAAAGCCTAAATATTGAACAAAAGAAAAAACTATAGCAGAGGATCACAAATCCATAATCCCTTGTTTTTTTGTTTCTTTTGTGGGATATCCCTTGATTTTCCGCGGTACTAAATGAATCCAGCAATTAAACCAGAACATGGACTGTAAAGTGGTCTAATTTGGAAATGTGACTTTAATGAGAATGTAAGGAAAGCAAGAAACTCAAGTAACTAACCTCAAAAAAATAAAATAAAGCAATTGAATGGAAATGACAATGAAAAAAAAAGGTGGAACTTCCGGCGAGTATCGTGCATTTGTGCAATATGTGGATACACGAATTTTGTATTGAATATGCGAGGTATTTTCTTGTTTTCCTGCTTCTATTATTTTTTTTTAATCCGCCTCAATTGTCTCCTATTTGTCTCACGTGCATGCCGTATACCCATTTTAAGTGGCTAATTGTTTCCTTAAATTCCCATGACCTTTAATCATGGAACTCGAACAATAAAATATCGCGGAAACTTGACACAAAAAAATACGTGATCTGTTTTTCTGTCTTGAGACAACATTGAGGTGGTATACCCGATGTTGCTATTCCCACATGGTGCTAATAACGAAAGAAACCAATTTGCAGCCTTGATCATCTGTACAGTTCACGATTGCTATTTTATTTATGGTTTGTTTGAGATTAGGGATGGAGAATTTTAGAATGATCCAAACCACTACAAAGGAAGTATTCTCATACTTGACTTGTACAATCCAATTACCGTGGATTCCACAAGGTGACTTAATTTGATGATGCAGGTACTGTTAAAAAAAAAATAGTAGAGACTCATACAATAAGTAGTTCAAACACAATATTCAGGCTGGAAATGCAAGTGACGCAAAAGAGACAACCACATAATATAATGGAAAAAGAAAAAATAGAACAAGAGATTTAAATCTAGTCTCGAACTATGTTGGATAGTGTTGAGGAGACATTGTTGGTTTGTTGAGGCTAGTGAGGAGAAAGCTTACACTAAACCCAAGGAATCAGCTGATAATAACAAAAAGGAATACAAACTCCTTTATCATTAGAAACAGTGGCCAATGAGCTTTTTACGATAATTTTTTTACTTGTATATTCATCGGTATTGTGTTTATTAAACAAAAAGAAAAAAAAAAGTAGGAAATATACATCCTAAATAGACGAATAAAAATAACTCGGAAAAAAAAGCAACTCATGCTTATGAAGTGGGGAACGATAATAATAGTTATCAATTAAGCGGCGTGACATTCTTATGATTGCTTCACTCCCTTTTTTTCACCCTCACCTTCTTCCTATCTACCTACTTAACCGATTAGCCATCTAAAGATACAAATCCTTTCTTGGCCATCCCTCAGGTCTAACGACGTCGAGACCGTAATTTGGTTGAGGATTTGGATCACCTTTAATTTGCAAAGCAAATGGGTTTCTATCTTTCCAAGTTTCCAAATTACCAAAAGTATGGTTGACTTCTCTATGTTTAGATTCGTCAGCTCTAATTCTTAAAATCAAGTCTTTGAAACTAGATTCTTCAGTTAATGATGGCCAATAATCAACAGCGATGGTTGGGATTTGCATTTTTTGGAAATCAGGTAATTTTCCTGGTGTGTCCAATTCATCAAGCAAATGAGTATAAGTTCTAACAGCTTCTTCTTCTAAATAACCAACGAATCTGTGACAATATCTTGGATTCATCAAGTACAACAAGAAAAAGATGTTGGTGAAAACACCTTGACCAACATAGATGATCGTCTTGGTGAACCAACTTGGTTTACCAATTTTAATAAATGTCAACAAGTGCATTCTTTCATTGTAAGCTTCATCTTGTAAAGTTTGGATCCAAGCTTTATCTCTAGTCAACATTCTTAATGAATGCAAGTGACGGATGAATCCAGCAACACCACCTGGAACACCAGCAATAGCTTCCAAGAAAATGACTCTTGTCATCCATTTCCCTTCAGTCATTTCCCATCTTGTGCCAACGTACTTATCAGGTTGGTCAGGTGGTGGACAAGCGTACCCAGTAACAAAGTCAAAACATTTTCTTGCGGCCATAGTACCATAATAGGAAATCTTATCTCCCAAAGTAACAGCTGGACGATGAGTGACATGAACTCGATAAACCCCTGCTTCGGTATACTCAACATGAGGGTAATTTGGCTTGGTCAAGAATTTATCATCATCTTGAGCTTCGATACCGGCATTGTTGTAGACTTTGGTTTGGATATCAAATGGAGCTCCTTTGGCTTTGATGAAGCCTGGTTCTTGGAATTCTCCTTTACTAGTTGGGATATCGCCAACAGATGAGGATGGAGTCGATGAGGATGATGAGGATGATGGTGATGGTTTGGTTGGAGTACCAGTAGAGGCTGTTGCAAAACGAACAAATTTCAAAGAATTGATAGTGGTCGTAGTTAAAGCCAACCTTGGTACGGTTCTATATGTTGAAGCAGCAATCATAATCAAGAAATTTCGAGGATTGTTTTTGTTTTGTTTGAGGGGTTATACTTTGTGTATTTTTTGTAATTAATTCCAAATTATGGGAGTATCTGAAATTATTGATAAGAGATTGTTTGTTGAGTTGTGTTGTGCTTATTGTCGGAACAATGGTTGTTTCAGGTAGAAAAAGTTAAACGGAAGAGATGGGAAATGAAAATGAAAATGGTCACTAGAGTTGTTTTTTTATAAAAAAGTAAGAGATCTTATAGTGTATTTATACCGTAATGTGATTACTTTGTAACGATATAAAGAGGTATATTCTATAGAATTCCACACACCAATAAAAGACAATACTGTTGGGATGAAGAATCTGAAAATAATGAATCCAGGAGTAAACCGTACACAATATCAATATTATGGTGTGGTTTTTCTTTTTTTTTTTTTTTCTATGTTGCTACTTAAAAGTTCTACTTGGTTCTTTCGAAAAAAAAAAATTGTACTAATTCATTTTGCATCCGTTTTTGTTCTATTGTTGTTTTGTTTTGTGTTGGAGTTTTTTTTTTTTCTCAAAAGGCTCTTACCACCCGCGCTAAATAATAATTCTGGAGGGAAGTTAGTATTTTTTTTTGTTTCTCCTTCCGCCCAGCCTCTACAGTCCGCTTCCCCGCGATAATATTCCCCCAATTTTGGTGTGAGAATTATAAGAAAAAAAAAGCTTTCCGAGCGAATTGTTTAAAATTCAAATATTATTCGTCATATTCTTAAAATAAACATCTATAATTAACTAAGAAAACACAAACCTACACAAACATAAACGTAAAAAACAAAATAAAACTAATTAATCACCAATTTACAATTGGATATCTTTTCTTTCCCAACCGGTGGGGGTCATAACTTTCAACCCATGATTTGGTTGGGGTTTGTCTAAACCTTCTATTTTCAAAGCAAATGGATTTCTATCGTTAGCTTGTTTCAAATTAGCAAAAGTATGGTTGACTTCTCTATGTTTAGCTTCATCGGCTCTAATTCTTAAAATCAAATCTCTAAAACTGGAATCTTTGTTCAATTCTGGCCAGTAATCAACAGCAATGTTTGGAATCTTCATTTTTTGGAAGTTTGGGAACTTGTTTGGTTGTTTCAAATCTTTCAATAAATGAGTATAAGTTCTGACAGCTTCTTCTTCTAAATAACCAACAAATCTATGACAGTATCTTGGATTCAACAAATATAAGAAGAAGAAAATGTTGGTGAAAACACCTTGACCAACGTAGATGATTGATCTGGTGAACCAACTTGGTTTACCAATTTTGATAAATGTCAACAAGTGCATTCTTTCATTGTATGCTTCGTCATGCAATGTTTCAATCCAAGCTCTATCTCTAGTCAACAATCTCAAAGAGTGTAAATGACGAATGAATCCAGCTACGGAACCAGGAACACCAGCAACTGATTCCAAGAAAATACAACGAGTCATCCATTTACCTTCAGTCATTTCGTATCTAGTACCAACGTATTGTGTTGGATTAGCTGGACTTGGATCAGCATACCCAGTAACAAAGTCAAAAATTTTACGAACCACACTAATACCATTATAAGATACCTTATCACCAAAAGTACGTGGTTCTCTATGGGTAACTGTAATATTCTCACATTCTTCATTTGCAAATTCTGGATGGGCATAAGGTGGTTTGGTAAGGAATTTAGTATCATCATTACCATTAATAGCAGTTTGGGTATAGATTTTTGTTGCAATATCAAATGGAGATTTCTTAGGTTCAACAAAAACAGATGGTTCTTTACCAGCAGGTTTTGGAACATGGCTTAAAGGAGTTGATGGTGGAGTAGCTAATGTCGATGATAATCTGATCAATTGAAAGCAAGTTGTCGAAGAAACAACTGGTAGTTGTTTATAAATTGTAGTGGAAAGCATTGTCTAAAGTAGAATTGATAATTGGAGTTTGTATTAGTGAAGAAGTAAAAAAGTAAAAAATAACAAGAAATAAAAATATGGAACTTTGGTAGTGAGATAGATGATATTTATAGTTGAAATATTTATTTCCTTGATGGTAAAGGATTACTGAGTTCCGCAGGTTATCCGGACGAAATGAGTAATGTTTTTTAGGGAGGTTATAGTAGTTAAAAGAAACTTATTCCGGTTGACCCATGAATTTTTAAAGTAACTGTTTACGAAATCTAACTAAATAAACTAAATAAAAAATAATAAAAAAATTTTTATAAAAAACGGTCATGGCTTTAAGGAACAAATCGCATACAAAAAAAGGAAATTTGCAACAACAACAAGAAATATTGCATAAGCTTTTTAGTTGCTTTTTTCTTTTTCCCAATAATTATTCCGTACGGCCATTGAATTCCACGGAAAAGAAAAATCACAATACAAAAAAAAAAAAAAGAACTCATTGACTATTGATCGTTCCTATCTTTTGTACTCCCATTCTTCCAGGATGACTCAAGATTTAGAGATTTAAAGACATTGTTGGGGGGTTTTTTTTCCATGTGGTTCTTCCCCTCCTCTATGATTATAAGTGCCATCTGGCCGAAAGTACAAATGACTCCGGAAACCGAGGGAGGGGAGTGAAGATTGGATTCATCGCTAGATATTTCTTTTCCAAAACATCTCCAAAGACCGTGGTTTTTCATTTCTTTCTTTTTTTTAGTCTAAATTATTATGAATGAGCAATTTACGGAATGGACTGGCGATTGTTTGTGTAAATATTCATTTTTAGTAGGGAGGTTGGAGTTTGGGGTTTCTTTTTTTTTTCTTTTCTAAGTGATGAAGGTCATTTATTATGAGAAAGAGGGAAATTTGTTAGTGTGCGGGAATAGAGAATAAGGGAAAAAGTCGGAATGGCTTTCCGGAAAATTATCGTAGGGCTGGTATTTCTACATACAGTGAGCACGTTTACGGACATTAAAGTACGGAGAATGACCTCAAGTCATGAAAATATGGAATTAGAAATGGAAATTAGTAAGCGATTTGTTTAGTTGTTGCTTACCATTGGCAAGGCTACGGTTCCGCTTCCCCCCAATAATTTGACTAAGTATGCGCATGTATGTACATGTTGTGCGTGTGTGCGTGGAGAATCAACTATTTTCCACTTTTTAGTTTTAGTTTTATTTTATTTTATATTTTTTTAGTTTTCTGTTCCCAGATGAGGGAGGGAATCATCAAACGTAGAAAATGAGGAAAGTAAGCGAACTGGCGAGCGAGCGAGCGAGCGAGGGAGTGCAAGAGCGATTCTGGGCTTGACACCACAGTGCACAGCGAACTACAAATTCGATGAACACGCCCCCTAATACACAAAATAAACCATACGATATTACATTCTGCGATGATACAATAATACAAGATTTTTATTTGTTTCAGATATTTCGTGGATGGTTTCAACCGATCTGGAAAAAATACAAAAAAAAGACAAAAAGATATTGATTCGTAATGGAATAATCTTGTGACTACACGTATTGCTTTTTTATTAGTTGTTTTATTACCGAGAGAATTCTAAGTACTATATATAATTCATTTATAATTAATTATACCCTTGAAATTCATTGTTTTTTTTTTTTGTTATTTGTTCCCCATTAATGCAGATGGATGATTATTCATTGTAATGTATGGTAAATAAAATAAAGAGAGAAAGTGAAACAACAGAAACGAAAAAAAAAATATTCAAAGAATAAAAAAAAAGAAAGAAAAAAAAAATCGTTTAGTGACCATCGTGCACTACCACAATATATTTATTATTTTTTAATATGTATGTATACATAGATATTTTTTTATTTTAGATTTTTTTTTACGTGTCTTATTTTACATTTTGCATGGTTACACGACCCACATATTTTTCTTTTTTTTTTTTTTTTATTTAATCCATTCTTGGTTTTTTTTTTTATTAATATTAATGTAAGTGTTAGTAGTAAAGCTAATATAAAATTGTACTGTGATACTTGTTGATAAAAACACGAATTCTTTTTTTTTTTTTTAAAAAAGAGCAAATACATTTTACACTAAATTTTAATTTGTTGAATATAAATTGAATTGTCCAATTGGGAATGTTAGAAATTTTCTTTTTAATAACCGTCTAAGAGAGAGAGAGAAGGAGACAATGAATGGGAGAAATTCACCCATCCAATTTACAACTGCGGTCTACCGTTCGCCCCCTACCAACTGCCACATGTCAACTAGTAAAATGTCAACTAGCAGAATGGAAACTCAAAATCAAAAGTCGAGAATCAAGGAATCAAGTTTTAAGTAAAAGTGAACACAAAATGAATTTAAAATAAATATACAAAAAAAATTTTTACCTGTAGTTTAATATTATATGTATTAGTGTACCATTTACTTACAAAACAATGGTAGAGAATTTTTTTTTTTTTTTTTTGCTTTTTTTCTTTTCCCTTTCAATTTATTTTCCTCCTCAGTTTACATCACCAACAAAAACAACACTACTTCTATCAACCTAACCCTATCTTTTTTTTCTTTTCCTTTACTTTCTTTCTTTCGTCCATTCTTTTATTACTTTCACTTTCTTTGCCCTTAGTTATTCAACAAGTGTTCATTTCATTTGACAAATTTCATAAACAAGGTCCAAATTTCTAGTGAGTTTTATTTTACTCGTCACTTTTTTTTTGTTCATTCACACTCATTTCCTTCTTTTTTTTTAAATAAAAAAAAACAAAAAAGAAAAACAATACAATAAAAAGAATCCTACCCTTTACCCCCTCATCGATTCATCACATTATCCATAATCCCATATACTGCACACATATTACACATATTACACATATTACACATATTACTAAATAATGGGCTTTTCACTTAGGAACTTTACTGGTGATCCTTTCGCCATAACTACCATATCTTTTGGTATAATATCATGGGTAGTAGCCATTGCTGGTGCAGCATCGTCTGATCAATCAAATTTCCCCCATTTCAGTTGGTGGGGTATAGCTTACCAAATAGTTATCATTCTCATAATATTCATGTTATATGCCAATAACAACATTGAATTGTACAAATTCACCTTGGTTGGGTTAGTATCGGTGGCATTTATTTACACAACAAACACCACCAACAATTTGATCTACAACTCAAATTCTTCAGGTAATCTTTGTTGTGCAGCCGGTAATATCTTGTTGAGTATCTTGAATTTGATCTGGATCTTGTATTTTGGTGGTCATCCAGAATCCCCAACCAATCAATTCATCGATTCGTTCAGTATCAAGAATCACGGCCACGAACACTTGGGCAACACAAACCCTGTCAGCAAATCAGAAGTGCAAGTGTACGACGATAACCAAGACTACCGTAGATACGTTTCTCCAGTCAACATTTCCGATGCTCCTAATGGTCCGTTGAGACTTGGAAGTCAACAAGGTACTCCTTCTGGTAACGTCAACGCAACTTTGCAACCAACAAACATTCCAGGCTCATCTCTCCACACTCCACAAGGTGCCAACAGCAATAACATCCACTCCAACTCCAACACCAACTCGAACACTAATAACAACAATAACAACAACAACACTTATATGACTTCGTCACACTTGACTGGCTTGGAAAATTTCAGTTCTCAAGATGTTCCAGGAAGTGCAGGCACAGGCAGAGACTTGACAAACAATAGTGGAGGCAACAAACGCAACACCATATACACAGACTCAGAAACAGGTACAGGAATAACATTCAGATACAAAGCCAAGGCATTATACAGTTATGATGCCAACCCAGACGATATTAATGAAATCTCGTTCGTCAAGGACGAAATCTTGGAAGTTGATGACATAGACGGTAAATGGTGGCAAGCAAGAAGAGCCAATGGTCAAGTTGGTATCTGTCCTTCCAATTACGTTAAATTATTAGATACATAATAGAGAAGAATTCTGTGGATTTTTTTCTTATTTTTTTAAGGTTATTTTGTTCTGTTCTGTTATTTTCTTTTCTTTCCTGTTATATTTTTTATTTTTATTTTGTTTATTAGTTTATTAGTTTATAGTTGTGTTTCATTTTTTTTTTTTATGTTTATTTAGAAAATCAGGGTGTTTATTATTATTTTATTATTATTACAATTATTACATGTAATGTTATTTTAATATCCAGGTAAATAGTTAAAAAAAAAAGGAATTTATATTGTATTTCTAGAGAATATGGTTGTCTATTCATTACTATGGAAGACAGTAACTGGAGACCAATCTGGATCGATAAATCTCTTGACCCCAATTGTTTTGTACAAATCGTCAATTGCCTTGCCATCTTCGTCAGTCAATTTAACCACCTTGAAATTAGATTCAATACGACTAGGAGTAACTGATTTTGGTAAAACAACAACACCTCTCCAGATCGACCAAGAAATCAAAATAGTAGCACTAGAAACACCGTATTTCTCACCAATCTTGACCAATTCATCGTTTTTCAACAATGGAGAATTAGTCGAACCCAATGGACTATAAGCTTCCAATACGATACCCTTTGACTTGCTATATTCCAATAATTTATGTTGTGGTAAATTAGGATGCAATTCCACTTGATTAACAGCAGGAACCAATTTGGTTGATTCAGCAGCTAACAATTTTTCCAAATTGACGATATCAAAGTTTGAAACCCCAACAGATTTAGCACCATGACCAGCCAATTGTTGAACTTTTTCCCATGTTTTAATGAAATCCCAATCATGGACAATATCTCTTTTACCATTTGGTAAAGTTGGAAATTTAGGGTCATTTCCATTAGGATTCAACGGAACTGGCCAATGAATCAAATATAAATCAACATATTCAACACCTAAACGTTTCAAACTTTCATCTAATCCTTTACGTGGATCTTTTTGATCAGTGTTCCATAATTTAGTGGTTATATAGATTTCTTCACGAGGAATACCACTATCTTTAATGGCACGACCGATACTTTCTTCATTTCCATAGGCTGCTGCGGTGTCAATGTGGCGATATCCGATTTTTAAAGCTTCAAGAACAGCGTTGTACACTTCTTCTGGGCTGGATTGCCATGTACCGAGACCTAAAGCAGGAATTGAGTTGCCGTCGTTTAATTTAAAGCTTGGAATGGACATGTTTTTTGAGATTGGTTGATTGTAGGATGAAGTGAATGGAAGAAGTAGAAGTGGGTGTGGAAGGAGGTTGTGGGAGGGGGTTTATATAGTTTTCGATTAATTGTGGCTCAAAATTTATTTGGGGGATACTTTATCGGAATTACAATAGGGGTTGTGCGGAATTCTTTTTTTTTTTGTTTCCCTTATTGTTCGGATCGAGTGTGGGTTGGGTTAGTCGTTCAGAAGGCAACTCGATTTGATCATGGGGCAAGCCTCAGTTTACAGGAAAGAACGGAAAGATACAAAAAGAAAGATATTCTGATAACTAGGTACTTCATTGTGGTGTCAATTATTATTTTTTGTTATATCAAACGTGGAGAACTTTTTATTGATTACTAAGTACAACATTTACTATGTTGAAGAGTCAACTACTTTACACAGCAAATGACAGTAATGTAATTGGAGTACATTCTAACTACTCCATTCTCTCAGGCTACCGTAAATTGATAATCTTGTGCCACAATAGACACTCGAATCGGTCACGTCATCACAATTCTAAAGAACTTAATACAGCCACCATTTAAATAAAATTCTGATGTCATTTCGCTATAGTTTCGTTAAAAGTAATCGAAGATTATTATATTTCATCTCTTACACCAAAAATAGAATAACTAGCCAGTACAAATGAGAAATACAATATAATCAAATAAATTACACAAAACTGCATAGTCAAGACTACAAGAAAAAAAAAACCCGACGTGAATTTCAGTGTGGAACAACCCACATTTCACGCGCTATTTTAGGGGGTTTCTGGGGCGCGCTCTTGACCTAACAGGACCAACTTTACAACGAGAAAGAAGAAAAAAAAATACAATATAATTTAATCATGAAATTCCCCCCTGGCTTATGACTGTTTCATATCTTCCATTATTTCAAAAATGTTCAACAATGCTTTTCTCCATTTATAAAAAGGATGATGGATGTACTTTTTTAGATTGCTATTTTTAAAATTTTTTTCTTTTACTTCTTTCTTTCTTCTTCTTCTTTCAATAAAGTAATTCAATTGCATCAGCAATAACAACAACAAAAACAACAAAAACAACATACAATCAATTGACAATGGGTTTAACAGATAAATTAAAAGGACTTAAGAAAGACGATGTCGATAAGCTTAACACTCAAGCAGGTGGCTATTTAGGTGGAAAAGAAGGTGAAACTGGTGTTGATGTAGCTCAAAGCAAATACAAGCAATACAAAGCTGCTAAGGCTGTTGATAGTGCAACCAATGCACTTTCTGGTTCTTCTGGTACATCTTCTGGTGCCACTGGTGCAGGTGCAGGTGCCGCTGCTGGTACTTCTGCTGGTGCAGCAGGTACTGGTTCTGGACTTGATCACAGTTCTTCAGGAGCAAACCATCACGGACCAACTCCAACTGGTTCAGGATCAACTGCAACTGGTGCTTATGACAACCAAGCTTCCGCCACTGGTGGAAACTACGACAGAGACAATGCTTATGGATCTGGTGCTCAAAACACTACCAGTGGAAACTATGGTAGAGACAATGCTTATGGATCTGGTGCTAACCATACTTCTACTGGTGCTACTGGTGCTAGCCATACTTCTACTGGTGCTAATACTGGATATGGTTCTTCTTCAACCCCTACTCACCATGGCTCTTCTGGTGCTGGTGCCGCTGGTGTTGCTGGTGCTACTGGTGCCGCAGGTGCCGCAGGAGCTGCTGCTGGATATGGTGCTCCATCTGCCAATAAAGGATACGGTAATACTTCCTCTTCCTCCTCCTCATCTTCTTCTGGTGTTGGTGCTTCTCATGGTGGTCACGCCAAAAAACACGGTGAATCTGCAAACCATCCAGGTCTTCTTGCCAAGTTTGAAACTGGTGTTCATCATTTAGATGCCAAGATTGCCAAATTGCCAGAACATTTACAAAAAGAAGCTCACAAATCCTTCCAAAAAGGTTACGAAGATGCCAAAAAAGCATCCAAACACAAATAATTCAATAACTAAAAAAAAGAACTGTTGTATATTGAGAAATAAATAAAAAACACATCTGTTGTTATCTGTTGCTGTTCTTAACTTGAACATCCACATTGTAAATTACTTCTCTTATTGGCAGGTAGAAGCCATTCATCATCAATCGATTCCGAGTCAAACGGATTAATCTTGTTCAATTTCTCGAGGTATGTTATATTAGCACCTCGAGATTCTTGTGCTTGCTCAATAACTTGATCCAAAATCCAGTTTCTTGGTAAGAATTTCGGATTGTATTCAGCAGCATTAGGTGTCGTCGACTCGTATTGTTTACTCTTCTCCACCAACGAATGGTATGTTTTGAGCCATTGTGTTGCATTATTCAACACATCATCCCTGTGGTGTCTATATGTATTGACATCGTAATTTACCAAGAATACCGATTCAGCGATGGCTTCATAATTATTACCGAAAGAATTGAAGTCTATATTTTGTAGGTCAACAAAGAAAATGTTGAAATCAACCTGGGATTTATACAACACATCCAACATTGGTTGTATCACGTCGATGAGTTGCAAATCTGGATTCTGCGGGTCGATCAACTCATGAGATAACCCAAGTCTGTTGAAAAATGTCTCCACATACTTCTTGGTGTACGCGTATTGGTATATATCTCCACCAGTCTCGATTATCTTGGTTGCCCTTTTAATAATCGCACTCTCCCACTCTTCTTTAACTGCTTCGGCAAACTCGGGATTGGCAAGTAGTTCACTGCCAGCTCCTATCAACTCCGCCAAATCTTCACCCAACCTGGTCAAGTTCCACCACACTGCAGACGGAACATTCTTATAAGAATACCTCCCTTCATGGTCTTCCGAATTGGGCGTGTAGTTGGGGTCATATTTATCCATGATTGCAAACGGTCCGAAATCCATCGCGAGTCCCAATATCGAGGTGTTGTCAGTATTCATAACCCCATTCAAGAACCCGTAACTCTGACACATCGCAGTGGTTTCAGCATTTCTAATAATGGTTTCATAATACATCTTGTCGTAGTCAGTCAATTCTTCCAACTTGACCCCATTACCTTTGAAAAAATCAGATTTGGTTTTGACTATCCTTTCAAAATTTTGAAACTTGACTCCATTGATGGTAAACAACTCGTTGATTACATAATCGGCTAGCTCCTTAACTCCCTGACGATCTCCTCTCCATCTATACAAATCAAATGACCCTAATCTCACCCAACTCTCAGCGAACCTGGCCACAATGGCACATCGTTCTGCACCGTGTCTCTGGGCCACTGTGCTGGGCAAATAAGTCAATGCAAGTGCACGAGTACTAGGAATCCCAATTGCATTCAAATGTTCCGAAATAACATACTCTCTAATCGACGATCTAAACACTGCCTTACCATCGGCAAATCTAGAAAATGGTGTTTTCCCTGCACCTTTTAATTGAAGTTCGTAAACATCACGATTCTCCCCATCAGGGTATTTCTTGGGGACTTCAAATAAATTGACCACTCTGCCATCACCTAGCTGACCAGCAAACTGACCAAATTGCCAGCCTGCATATGCTTGGGCATAAGGCATGGGGAAATTTTCTTTGCGGAACGTAGTCTTGTCATCGTAGAACTCGCCACTAACAATCAGTTGGAAAACAGGATCTTCGGCTTCTTCTTCTTCACTTAGTCCTAAATCTTTCAATGCTTCAGTGTTGGCCACTAGGAATTCATATTCGTCTCTGGGGGTTGGAAGCACCCACGTGAACCCACCGCCTATGAGGTTTCTTGGGGTATTAGTAATATTGTCTTTGTTGGCCAATGCTGTGTCGACATCCGGGACTCTCTTGTCTGGTGTAATGAATCTGGTGAAAGTGGATGACTTTGGAAGGTCTATGAGTCTTGATGTATGTACCATTCTATTGATTACTCTAAGTTGGACTTTATCATGGTTTCAAAAAACAAAAGTAGCAAAACAAGATCGGAGAAAAAAAATGTTCTATGTGTGTATGTCTTTTGATAATAATTCCGCGAGAATACAACGGGGGAAGTGAGAAGGGGATTATCCCGAAGAACGTGCGTGCGTGTTTGTGTCTAGTTTATTTTTTTAAGGATTTAGTCTTATAAGACAAATGGTTACCTTGATTGATCTGAAAAGGGGGAGCATGCATTCACCACGAGAAGTTTTTTTATGATTTACTTCTACTGTAGAGGGTGAGTTTTGATATACTAGACAGTAGGTAGTATTGTTATCCAATTACGTTTTGGAAATTAACCGCGACGCGTTTCCCTGTTCCATGGTGGTATGGGATTTTTTTTTGTTTACTATAAATTACACGGTTTTCTTACGTTCCCACCCAAAAGAAAGCTGGGAATCCTTCAAATTTTTTAACCTCGAAGTTCATAACAGTACCATTCAATAATTCCAATTGAAATGACCGTATTCAGTGACTTACCAGAAGAGATCATCGAAATCATATTCAGCTATACTTCAGATGACGATTTAAAGATACTTGCAAAAATCCCTGGGATTGACACGTCTGCCTTGCAACACTTGTACTCCACCGTTACAATTTGGAACGAGACGATGTATTGTTATGACTTCATAGACGAGATTATCTGTCA
This sequence comes from Candida tetrigidarum, assembly GCA_030557055.1. Classification (NCBI taxonomy): domain Eukaryota; kingdom Fungi; phylum Ascomycota; class Pichiomycetes; order Serinales; family Debaryomycetaceae; genus Candida; species Candida tetrigidarum. Next base: position 63,871 of record JAKTVF010000025.1, read on the forward strand.
ACTAACTTCTTCAGATTATATAAAACTAGTCAAAACGTATCCATTTATACGTCCCAAGAAGTTAGTGTTTCTCGAACCACTGGATGCGATGAAATTGATGAAGTCCTATCCACAATATATCAAAGGTGTCAAAATCGAACTCAATTTCGACTCAATGAAAAGTGCCTATTCAGATGAGGAGATTTATGGTGAAGTAGATAAAAAGGACTTGGAAGAATTTATACAAGAATATAAAAAGGCACCCTTTCAAATTGATTCCATTGTTTCGACTGAGAGGGATGATATTCAGGGTATAATTGTTAGAGAATTAACCAAAAGTCTTAAATCGTTGTCTTGGAGCCACTATGGCCCAGAACTGGAAAATCTCTTTGGTTATGATTTCTGTAACTTGAAAATCTTAAGAATAGATGGATCCATGAAATTAAATGATCTTAAGTACCTTGCACAAAGTTTAACGACTCTTTGTTTCGGTTTAATATTCCCCAATGAAAAACGCATACAATTAGATTTACCTCAAGGTTTACAAGAGTTAGAGATAAATGTTGACAACATAGCTTACAACCGTGAACAATTTGTGGTTGACATTTCTCATTTAAATGAACTCAAAAGTTTAGTTCTCAAAACTGATGAATGTGAACCAAAGAGCGAATGGATTGTCCCCACATCAATTAAAAAAATTAGTGTTACATGGCCAAGTATGATTGTTGGAGATTTAGCAACCTCATGTCCGGAGTTAATCAAGTTTGAAATTACGGAATCTGAAGAATTCATAGAAGGACCAATTAAGAGGTTGGAGTTTCCTCTAACCTTGCAAATGCTCTATATAGATGCTTTGTTTTATACTTTTGGAAGTGGCAATGCCTCTAGATCTGGATCACAACCTCTAACTGGACCTGGATCTGAATTTGATCCTGGATTTGAAGATGAATTTCGACATTGGTTTGTTGATATGGATGGTAACTTTGTAATGAATTCAAAAACCAGACCCAAAAGTAAATTACCAAGTGGAATTAGAAAATTGAAAATAAATGGACAGAATGTAGTAGAAGGAGATACACTCATTGATTTTGAAGAGAGTGATTTTAAAAATCTAAACGAATTATCCATTTTGGATGTTTCTAACTTATTAATGCTCGGTGATATTCCAAGGACATTGACAAAGTTGGAGCTAAGAAAAACCCCCAAATTTAAATTCAAGCAACTAACCCATTTGTATAATCTTCTCGAACTACTGATTGAGGACATCAACATGGGATGCGATTTCAAGTATGATGCTCCACAAAGTTTGAGGAAAATAGCGTTAATAAAGAGTTGCATTTCCAAAGTGCACATAAGTGGTGAAAGCTTATTATCTTTGGAATTTAGACATAACCAATTTTCAGTTCTAAATAAGGATAACTTTGTCATACCAAACAGTGTTGAAAAGTTGGATCTTTCATCTAATAGCATTTCGGAAATTTCTATGAAGTTTACTGATGTCCTACAAGAATTAGACCTATCTCTGAATAAGCTACGCAGCATTGATGGGTTACCACAAAATCTTAGACACTTATCATTTAATTGGAATCTTTCGCTAGAGGAATCGACACCCAGCGCATTTCCCACAGGATTGAGGAGTCTTGGTTTGGCAAATAATCGTGTTGGAAATAAGTGGATTCAAAATCTGAATATCCTGGAATGTACGAATTTAAGACGATTAATGATGAATGAGAATCAGTTAACAGTTTTCAATCCGAATTGGTTTCCTGATTCATTGACACTTCTCGATTTATCTTGTAACGACATTTCCTCGTTTGAAGGAAATTTCCAAAAATTTAGTTGTCTTGAAATATTATACTTGTACTGTAACAAATTTAGTGGCTATTTCAGTAGAGATGGAAGGACAGAAGGGCCATTTTTTGGTAGTAAAATTCGTGTGGTCAATGTTTTGGGTATATGGTTGACTGAGAAGGATATGAAAGTATTATTTGACGAGTTATCCACTAAACCAAATTTTGCCTCGTTAAAGGTGGATTATACGTTGGAGGAATATTTAGAAAACTATAAAGCTGCCAAAAAAAGACGCCACAGTGAAATTGAATAGGTAACATGTGTATGCTTTGTTAAATTACTATGTTTAGATGTATGAAACACAATCGTTATATTTTTAGGTTTTTTATGTAGTTTACTTGCTTGGTTCTTCAATATCTAAAAACACCGACGTGAAATTGGCCCGCAAAAGTGTTACCGAACTGACTACAGTTATCTCTAAGGTCATGTATTGGTCAGGTCTTGAACAATTGTCATTGGCGAAAAGTATATAGCATTAGTAATGTCATTTTGTTCATATTGGTTTAGCTAAGAGAATTATAATATTAGTAATAGCAAGTTGTATTGCTAAATTTATCTCTGCATTGTTGGGAAGGAAATGCATCTTTAAGTGAGGCATTACCTCCGATTTAGTGTATTTAGTTTCTCCTAGACATTATCGGAATACTACAAACACTTATGTGATTCTAATATTAAAGGTATATTTAAATACTAACATCTAAAACAACTCATAATTGGGTTAGGTACTTCCTCTATATTATCATTTATGTTGATTATCCCATAAATCATAGCCATTTATTACTGGCGTGAAACTGCAGAAATTAAATACCATACCTGTCTTATGCTTGTCTATGTACGTTAAGGTAAGAAAAATATAACACACTAGGTTTTCCCCTCATTCGTGTAAAAAATTGCGCATTTTAATAACATTTAATCCTCTAAGTACATTACTTTTCCATTTATAATTTCCAATTCCGATGGCCGTATTCAGTGACTTGCCAGAAGAGATCATTGAACTCATAATTAGCTACACTTCAGATGAAGATTTAAAAAGGCTTGCAAAAATCCCGGGGATTGACACTTATGCCTTGCGCCCGTTGTGCTCTACCATTACGATTTGTAACAAGGCGACGATTTCTTACGACTTCATAGATGAGATCATCCCTGAATTAACTATTTCAGATTACATCAGGTTAATCAATTCGTATCCGTTTATACATCCCAAGAAGTTAGTGTTTCACAAGCTACAAGATGCGATTGAAATGTCTCAATCCTATTCACAATATATGAAGAATGTCAAAATAGAGATCAATTTCAACTTCAGCAGAAATGCCCGTTCAGGTGTGGGTTACAATAACACACCAAGCAAAAAGGATATGGAAAGATTTGTTCGGGAATATAACAAAGCTCCCTTTCAGATTGATTCCATTGTTTCAACTGAGAAGGCTGATATTCAACATATGTTGACTAAAGAACTAACCAAAAATGTAGAATCCTTGTTGTGGGGTGACAATGAAGGTGACCCTGAAAAGATTTTTGTTGATAATTTCTGTAACTTGACAACACTAAGGGCAAAAACATTGATGCATTTAAAGGATCTTAAGTTCCTCGCACGAAGCTTAACGCATCTTTCCTTCCGCCTCACGTTACCTAGTCACGATCAGATTAAGCTTGATCTACCCCAAGGCTTAGAAGAATTAGAGATGCAAGTAGAAGATGAACGGTATCGTACTACGGTTTGGGGTGTGGCTGATATTTCCCATTTAAATAAACTTGAAAGTTTAAATCTTCTAACCCTTGTTTTCGGTCAGCAGAGCCAATGGATTGTCCCTACATCGATTAAAGAAATACGAGTTTCACATCCAAATAGTATTCATGGAAATTTAAGAACCTCGTGCCCGAAGCTCATTAAGTTTGAAAGTATGCGACCTTCTAACCCAAATTCGGGACGTTTGAATGAGACGTTGGAGCTTCCACTGTCTTTACAACTGTGCAATATACATGCGAGGTTTCTTACTTTTAAACCTGAATCTGAACATGAATCTGAACTAGAACATGATCCTGAAGTTGAACATGAACATGAAGATGACAATGTTGATAACGACTCCTCCTTAATAATGAATCCAAGAATCAGATCCAAATATAAATTACCAAGTGGAATTAGAAAATTGAAAATAGATGGACTGTTTCAAGAAGAAGGAGTTACAGTTGTTGACTTTGAAGAAAATAATTTTGAAAATCTAAACGAATTATCCATTTTGCATGTTCCACATTTAGCAATATTTGGTGATTTTCCAAGGACATTGACAAAGTTGAAACTAATGAGATCCTCCAGTTTTAAATTCAAACAACTAACACATTTGCATAACCTTGTCGAATTATTGGTTGAGTCCATTGACATGGGACGTGATTTCGTATATGACGGTCCAAAAAGCTTGAAGAAATTAGCGTTACTTGGTTGTGAAATTTCCAAGGTGCATATAAATGGTGAAAGCTTATTGTCTTTGGATTTAAATGGGAATCGATTTTCAGTTTTAAGGATGGATACTTTTGTCATCCCAAATTGTGTTGAAAAGTTGTCCCTTCCATTTAATACTATTTCTGAAATTCCCGTTAAGTTCCCGGATGCGCTACAAGAATTATATTTATCTCTGAATAAGATCACTAGTATTGATATGTTACCACAAAACCTTAGACACTTATCGCTTGATGAAAATCGTTTGGGGCAAGGGTCGTCACCCAGCATATTCCCAACAGGATTACAGACACTTGATTTGACAAATACTGGTGTCGAAAACGAGTGGATACAAAATCTGAACATACTGGAATGTGTGAAACTAAAAAAACTAATGATGCGGGGCAATAATTTAACTGTTTTCAATCTGAATTGGTTTCCTGAGTCATTAATATTTCTCGATTTAGATTATAACAGGCTTTCATCGTTTCAAGGAAATTTTCAAAAATTTAGTGGCCTTGAGAAATTGAATTTGGCCAATAATATGTTGAGGGGGTATTTTAGTGGGGAAGGAAGACAATTAGGGCCACTTTTTGGTAGTAGAATTCGTGTGGTCGTAGCTTATGGTATGTCCTTGACAAAGAAGGATGTAAAGATGTTACTTGAGGAGTTATCCACTAAACCAAACTTTGAGTTGTTAAAAATGAAGCTTGGAGATTAGCAACTCTAAGGTCACGTTAAAAGTCTAAGTAATAATAAGGAAAATAATTATTACAGTTTCCAATCAACTGCCTGTCACATTTTTTTTCTTCACATAACGTAAACAAACCAGCAGAGGGAAGCAAGTGATAACAATCTGTACCAATTGGCAATATTATTAAATTGGGCTGGTTTAAAGATATTTGACATCAGTGTTCAATTACTAAAATTACCTCAACCTCTGTAAGTGGATTATTGAAGATATTGCCAGCACTTGTGACTAGCGACTTTAGTTAGTCTTAGATGTCTAGATTTAATAAAAGCTTCTTGAATATTTATAATTTCCTATATAAAACGAAATAACCTAAACCGAAAGATATTAATCTCTTAATGTACTTTTTCATCAAAACAACCAATAACGAGAAAACACGACAATACAACTTGTTTTTGGCAATTTTATAATTGTCTTAACTTGAACTGAAATAGACGGGCTGTTTTACGACTTACACTAATAATTGGAAAATGTCATGTGCCGCAAAACTGACCAATAGTCTTTGCACTTAAGGACAAGTGTACTCAGTCTTGTGATGCAGGGGTAAAATCTTTTTTTATATATAACACACTAGATTTTCCTCACATTTGTGTAAAAAATTGCGTCTTTTAATAAATTTTCATCCTCTAAGTTCATTACTTTTCCATTTATAATTAACAATTCAAATGACTGTATTTAGAGACTTACCAGAAGAGATAATCCAATATATAATCAGTTTCATTTTAGATGACGATTTAAAGAGACTTGCAAAAATCCCTGGGATTGACGTGTATGCTTTACAGTCGTTGTACTCCACCATCACTATTTGTAACAAGGCGTTGTCTTGTTATGACTTCGTAGATGAGATTAACTGTGAATTAACTATTTCAGATTACATAGAACTAGTCAAGTTATATCCATTTATTCATCCCAAGAAGTTAGTGTTTCGCAATCCACTGGAGGCGATTGAAATGTCTCAATCCTATCCGGATTGTATGAAGAAGGTAAGGATAGAGTTCAATTTTGAGTCGGATTTCGATAGCGACAAGTTTATGCATTACAACAGCATCCCCGACCACAAGAACATGGAAGGATTTGTTCAGGAATACAATAAATCCCCCTTTCAGGTTGATTCCATTGTTTCCATTACGAATACTGATCTTCAACATATAATGACTAAAGAATTGACAAAGGATGTAAAATCATTGTCATTGCTGGGATATGAAGTTGACCCCAAAAAGATCTTTGTTGACAATTTCTGTAATTTGACACTGTTGTTGGCATCTCATTTGATGAAACTAGATGATCTTCGTGCCTTTCCACGAAGTTTAACGAGTCTTCACTTTTGCCTCTCATTACCTAATCGTGGTCAGTTACAATTGGAATTTCCTCAAGGGTTACAAGAATTAGAGGTGGAAGTTGAAAATATAGGGAACAATGGTGACCAGGTTGCTTTCATTGACATTTCTCATCTAAATGAACTTAAAAGTCTAGTTCTCAAAACTGATCCCTCGGGTCGTAAATGTCCATGGATTGTCCCTACATCGATAAAAAAATTAAGTGTTCCATGCCCAAATGATATTGTTGGAGATTTAGTAACCTCGTGTCCAAAGTTAATCAAGTTTCAAACTACTCGGCTGTGGAATCCAAGGCTAGGACCAGTAAATGAGACGTTGAAGCTTCCTCTGTCTTTACAAGTGTGCGATATACATGCTAAATTTATTACTTTTAGAAAAGAATCTGAACATGACGATGGCAATGTTGATAATGATTATCCCATTGAATTGATCACAAGAGATAGATCCAGATATAAATTACCAAGTGGAATCAGAGACTTGAGAATACAAGGACAGCAACAATTACCAGGAGTTACAGTTGTTGACTTTGAAGACAGTGATTTTAAAAATCTAAATGAATTATGCATTTTGAATGTTCCACGTTTAACAATATTTGGTAACATTCCAGATACCTTGACAAAATTGATGATACAGAAGACCCCCAATTTTAAATTCAGACAAATAATCCATTTACATAATCTTGTCGAATTACTGGTTATGGACATTGACATCGGACACGATTTCAAGTATGATGCTCCCCAAAGTTTGAGACAATTAATGTTAATAAACTGTGGAATTTCCAACGTGCATATAAATGGTGAAAGCCTATTGTATTTGAATTTAAATGAGAACCAATTTTCAGTTCTAAATAAGGATAACTTTACCATCCCAAATTGTGTTGAAACGTTGTGCATTGCATTTACTAGGCTTTCTGAAGTTTCAATTAAGTTCCCCGATGCCCTTCAAGAATTATATTTATCTCAGAATAAGCTACGCGGTATTGATGGGTTACCACAAAATCTTAGACACCTATCACTTGATGAAAATCGTTTGTCAAAAGTATTGAGACCCAGCGTATTCCCAACAGGATTACAGAGTCTCGATTTGTCAAGGAATCGTATCTCAAACGAATGGATTCAAAATCTGAACATCCAGGAATGTGTAAATTTAAGACGATTAATGATGAAGTTCAATCAGTTAACTGCTTTCAATTCAACATGGTTTCCTGATTCATTAGTATTTATTGATTTAGCTCTCAACAATGTTTCAGCGATTCAAGGAAATTTCGAAAAATTTAGCTGTCTTGAAATATTATACTTGTCCCGTAACAAAATTGGTGGCTATTTTGGTAGGCACGGAAAGACAGGAGGTTCATTTTTTGGTAGTAAAATTCGAGTAGTCGATGTTTCTGATGTAGGCTTGAGTGAGAAGGATGTCAAAGTACTATTTGACGAGTTATCCACAAAACCAAATTTTGCATCGTTATACGTGGATTATAATTTGGAGAAATATTTAGATCAATTGAAAGCTAAGAAAGAAGAGACAGGACAGTGAATCATAATTATGAAAATATGTAATATATGTTTCAATTGATAAACAGAGACAACTACATTTTTTGTTTTACGTATTATCTGTTGGCCACTGCAAGGTACTTCTCAGCTATCTAAGGACGCGTGTCGGTAAATTTAAATGTTCCCATTTAAAAAATCTTCGATCTAAATATGTATAGTCATTTATCTTTATTCCAATATATACCAGGGGCATTTATATTTATATGTAGTACTAGTATGAGCGATCTGCAAACCATCGAACAACCATTATTTGTTATGCATGATAAAATAGAACAAACATCGCCCATCAGGAGTACTGTAAATTAAAAAACTACTGGAGGATACCTCGCGTCTCATCAGCAATCTACGCTATCATGGAAATGTACGACCAAGAAGCAACGAAAAAAAAAAATAGAATGGAAATTTTTTTGTTGATTCTAACTGATTATACTCTTTGCATTGAACAACCATACCTCTTCGACATATTCACACATCTCAGTGATATTTCTACGTTAAGAATATTGGACTAGATAAATAACCTTCACATTTATCAAAGATAAAAGGAAACGAAAGAGAGTGTGGGTTTTTATAGTATTCATCAATTATTAGCTACCCATTCATCAAAAAATGATTTCCAAACAAAAAATCAGATTTCTTTTAGGATTCCTAGTGGTGATTGTCACCTATCATTTTATTGTAACATCTAATTTTCGACGCCAAGATTTACTAGATACAGCTGATTTAAAAGCACTGTCGTTATCTGATTCCACGGTTGAAAATTCCTCACCTAAAGCTGGTCCTAATAGACTAGACAATCCACCAAATGAAGACATTGCCCAAGCCAAACCAGACGAAGCAGATGATGCAATAGGAAATGAAGGCACTATTGGAAAGAAACCGGTTCCAGCCAAAGATGGTCCATCTGTTGAATTATCAGACAATTCCAAACCAGTTGCTCCTGAAAACCCAGACGCACAATTGGAGAATAGCAAACATGTTCTTGAAGACGAAAAGTCAGAATCAACAGGAACACAAAAGAATAGCAATATCAAAGATTATAGGATATTTTTTGACAAATTGGAAGATTTTGCCATGAAACTGCCGTCCATTAAAAAGAAGTATAAAACCGAGCATGCCAAAGAATTATTCTCCACTCATGATTCATTCTTATTCAGCAAAGAATACTTGGAGAATGTTTTGGATATCCCTCATGAAACATACGAAGAATTAAAAGATAGTCATCTGAGATATGTTAATGAACATATTCCAGAATTGCTTAAACAAGTTAGTACTTTTGGTAATTTGTTACCTACTGATAAAGAATGGAAATCTTACCAGGGCTCTTCAGGTTATGTTCTTGTTGGAGGAGGAAGATTTAGTTGGTTGTCGTTTTTGGTGATCAAACAAATCAGAGCCAATGGATCCAAATTACCAATTGAATTGTTTATTGCCACTGAGTCCGATTACGAACAAGATTTCTGTGAACAAGTGTTGCCTAAATACAATGCCAGATGTAATGTTTTCGATTCCAAGTTGTCACAAGACTTGTCTGATCGTTTCAATCTTGGTGGTTACCAGTACAAGATGTTGGCTATTTTGAGTTCCAGATTTGAGAATATATTGTATTTGGATTCAGATAACTTCCCAACTAGGGATGTGGATTATTTATTCACCAGCGACTTGTACAAAGAAAACCAGTTGCTCTTGTGGCCAGATGCTTGGGCAAGAACAACAAACCCGAAATATTACGATATTGCTAATGTTGAAGTTAAAGAAAATAAATTGAGATACTCCAAATACGATGAAAAACAAGCCGGTGGTAAAGATAAATTGAAGCCATTAACCGATTACACTTTCAAAGATTCATGGTATCATGATTTTGAAGGTGCACTTCCAGATCCAACTTCCGAAACCGGTATGTTGATGATCAACAAGTCTAGTCATTTGAAAACATTGTTGCTTTGTTTGTACTACAATGTTTTTGGTCCTCACTATTACTACCCATTAATGACGCAAGGATCCGCTGGTGAAGGGGATAAGGAGACATTCATTGCTGCTGCACATGTCATGAAAGAGCCATGGTATCAATGTGCCAAACAATTCAAATGGACGGGTTACGAATCCAAAAAAGAAAACAAGTTTGTATCCAAAGCCTTAGCTCATTATGATCCTGTTCAAGCGCAAGATTTGGCTAATGATAAAGTCGATATAATATTCATGCATCTTTCGTACCCTAAATTTTATCCAAATTGGTTGGTTGATAACCATGATCTTGTCTATGCTGATTCTGATGAACATATAAGAATGTATGGATCTATTAATGAAAATGTGGGCTATGATTTTGACTTACGAGTGTTACAGTTTTTCACCGAAGGGATGTGTCCAAACTATTATGACCAAGAAACGGGTAAGCCAATAGAGAATATCCCAAAAATCAAATTTAGTGATGATTATATGGGTAATCATATGTTGTATGTTAAAGGAGAGGAAGAAAAGAACATTAACAGGTGTAAGGATGTGTTTATTCCACATTTGAAATGGTTAAAAGAGACAGCTCAAATCCCAACTGAAGTTTCATAGAGTGAGACTCTATCTATACATGCATTTAGTTTAATATTCTGATATAGAAAATAATGTAACAAATAGGTAATTCAAAAATGATTTGTAGCATGGACTTGGATTGGTCGGTACGGCAGCGATTTCCTCTTATGAGGCTGACGCAATATGCAACCCAAAGAAAAAAAAAAAGAACAAACTTTGAATCCCAACCTTAAATCACAAAGCGGAAGTTTCTTAACCTTGAGAAAAGTGTTTTGCAATTAATGTAACTGATAGTCTAATATATCTCATAGCCCTTCTAATGGCTTTAAATAAAAAAGGTCTTGTCTTTATTTTGTTTCTTTTTTATTATTATAGCTATTAGTAAGTTTAGTAATTTTAATACGTTCTACTCCTCATTCGGTCCGAGGTTTTTTTTAAACCCCATTTCGACGTTCCGAGAGTTTCTGGAAATAACGAAAAGGAAAAAGCAAAAAAAAAAAAAATAATGATAATAAAAAGGGCAATCCATTTAAAATTAATGATAAACCCCCCAAAACATACGAAACCATTCCGATATTATAAATACAATACATGAATACTCCTTAACGTAAAATTACAAGAATAAAGTGATTCCTGATATAAGAGATATTTGATACTGTACTACTACTTTCCTTCCCCTGTATTTGTCTGTCATTAATCTTTATCATGGCTGAATCATTAAATTCAAATTCGATAACTGAATTGGATACCGCACAGGGATTGAACCTTGAAAAAAATGAGACTGTATCTTCAAGACTAACCGTTTCCCAACTCCCAGAACCTAACCATGAGAATATATCTTTCATTCGAGAAATCTTGTTCATGTCTTTCATGTGTCTTTCCCAATTGCTAACCCAGGCTGGTGTTGCCCAGACCATGAACATTCAATTCCATATAGCTGATACATTTGGCGTTCGAGATAATCCTGGTGAAATGTCATGGTTTGCTGCCAGTTATTCCATGACTGTTGGTACGTTTATCTTGGTATCTGGAAGATTGGGTGACATGCATGGGTATAAACTATTCTACATTATTGGGTATATCTGGTTCGGTATCTTTTCTTTAATGTGTGGATTTGCTGGGTTGACAAAATCAAATATTTTCTTCACCACAATGAGAGGATTACAAGGAATAGGTCCGGCCATCATGATGCCAAACACCCAAGCATTGATCGGGTCATACTATCCAGAGTCACTTAAGAAAGATATCTGTTTAGCCCTTTTTGGAGCCATTGCCCCAACGGGGTTTATTATTGGTTCATTATTTAGTGGGTTGTTTGCAGTGGTGGATACATGGCAGTGGACATTTTGGACATGTGGTATACTAAGTATTTTCTTTGCCGCAGCAGCTTTCTTTGTCATACCCAAAAAAATTGGTGTCAAATCCAGCGGGAAATTTGATTACTGGGGTAGTTTCGTTGGTGTTTCAGGTTTAGTGTTGATAAATTTCGCCCTCAATCAGGGTCCAAATGTTGGTTGGAAAACACCATACGTTTACATCTTACTCATTGTGGGTATTCTTGCCATGGTGGTGTTCTTTTTCGTCGAAAAGAAAGTTGAGGATCCTTTGGTTCCAAGTGAAGTTTTGAAAGGAGATACGGGTTTTGTTCTTGGATGTATCGCAGCTGGGTGGTCGTGTTTTGGAGTTTGGTTATATTATACATTTAGGTGGTCGTTATTGGTAGATGGCGATAATGCGGTTATGTCCGGGGTCAAGAACATCCCTTGTGGTCCCATGGGAGTTATTGCAGCAATAACAAGTGCGGTATTATTGACAAAGATACCTTCAGGTATAGTCATGTGGTTGGCAAACCTTGCCTTTTTGATAGGGATCATATTAATGGCTCTTCGACCAGTAGGACAAATCTACTGGGCACAAAAATTCGTTAGTTTAATAGTTCAACCTATTGGGATGGATATGTCATTCCCAGCAGGTTGTATTTTATTGAGTTCCTCTTTACCTAGACGTCAACAAGGTATTGCTGGTTCATTAGTCTCTACATTCGTTAACTATTCCATTGCTATTGGTTTAGGAATTGCTGCTACTGTTGAATATTACACTAGTGCTGCTGATAATCAATTTGATGCTGACGTCAAAGGGATAAGACATGCTTTTTATATGGGTATTGGGCTTGCTGGATTAGGTTTGGCAATTTCGACTCGTTTTGCATACATGCAATTGAAAAATAGGAGAAAACAAACTAAAGAGTCTACTGATCTAGATGGTTCGTCTGACCCATTTGACCCATCCCATTCGAGTGGAGCTTCCGATGAAAGTCAACTTCCTAATGCAAATGGCTCGTCGAATGCCAACGCCATAAAATGAATGCGATAGCAACAAACAAGTGAACAAAAATTGTGTGGGTGTAAATATTATTTATTCTGTGTATCAAGTAGATTCTACTTAAAATAATGCTTAATTGATTTATTCTTGGTCTTTTTCTCTTTTTCTATCTCTGGTTTTTCAACTTTCCTACTCTTGTAAACGTATTTGGGTTTTTGGGAGTCTTGCAGTTGCGTGGACTCAGGTTTTGGAGTAGCTGATTCTGAACTCGATGATGTACCGCTAGTTGTGGTGATGTCACTGGTTGTTTTCTTGGATTTCCGTGAACCAAAAATAGTGGTGATATCTCTGACTTTATCTATTTTAAAATGATACCTAGCTTCAAGGTTTAATTTAACAGGAATTTCCACAATGCCACTTTGGCTTTCATCGCTATCATAATCGGTAAAGACGGGACAATGATCTGAACCCAAGATATTTGGCCAAATATCTGCTTGTGAAATATTTTTAACCATTTTTGGATCGCTAAACAAAATTAAATCAATCCTCGACCCATAGTTAACTTCACGAGAATTCGTTAATGTGTTCCAAACAGTGTACATCTTCATACGTCTCCCTTGAACATACCTGGTCGTATCGTATAAAAACTGCTTCCCTTCATCATCAGAGTTTTCATTTTTCCCATCTCTGACTAAATCCTGCCATAAAGTTCGGAATACATATTTGTTTAACAAAATTCTTGCATCCAGTGAGCTCTTGAATTTAATACACTCTTCATAGTTGACACATTCAAAGTTATGTCCCTGACCTAGTCTCAGTCCCGGCAGAACCATTCTTATCGAGTTATCCTTAATCCCTAGTTCTATTCCTTCAGCATTATCTATGAGATCAAGGTTGATGTTGATATCACCCATAACAACTACTTTTTTCCCCATGTTTTGTAAATTTCGACATCTCTCGAGTAATAACTTCATAAATGTTAGTCTGAATAGTTCACCTTCATATGTTTTCTGTGAATTAGCTGGACAATACACCGCAAATATCACAGTGTTATCCGCTAGCTCAACCACAACACATCTTCCTTCACTATCCAAGAACTGACCCAGTTGTTGATCAAAATCAGTATACCCACCGATATTATCACGTTGTTGGCGATACGGTACTTTATCTCCATTTCTTGAACATAGCCACCCAGTTATCCCTTCCTCTGCCTTGATCACAGTTAAATGGTTGGCGTTTTCTGCAGTTGGGTTACGGATAAATAACCCCACACCACTATACCCTTTCTTTGTTGCTGGTAAGGTTATGAATGACTTGAAATCAGCTAAATGAGCAATGTTTTTGGTTTGCTGAATAGTAGACTCGGATAGTTTTAACTCCTGTAGGGTTATTATATCAGCATGTAACAGATTAAATAACGCGTTATAATCTTGATTAAACTTATTCCATGGATGATAATTGAAAATCGTTTTGATACCGTTTACGTTAAATGTCACATAACGTATAGTTGAGTCTCCTTTAGACTTGGATGTGATTTTTGTGAATGGTTCTTGCGATAGTATATCCTTATCCATTATGTAGATGGTAGTATCATTAGAACTCCACTACTGATATTGATGCTGCGGATTTGTTATTATTATTTATAATTATTTTTAATGTGGAAAAAGGTCGTGTGCTCATGAACAAATAAGAAATTTACTAAGACTGAAAAAATAAAATTCTTGAAAAAAAAAAAAAAAAAACTCTGCGATGACGCTAAATTAGGAATAATTGGTTTTCATCAATGGCAAAATGAAAAGACTATCAAAGCAGTAAACAACATGGCAAGGTACGCGTTATCTACTGATACAAATAGCAACTCCTAGTTAATCCATAACTACTGATAATCAAACCACCCCTTCACCTACAGTTAATCGCCACCACTGTAAATCATAGGAGGGTTATCAGACAGACCGCGTAGCAAGAAAAAAAAATAAAAAGAAACTTTTTTTTCACAAAAAGTCTCAGTTACCCGGACAAACGACGCGAGTATAAATAGTTCGCGAAATTCCCATTGAAAAAAATTTTTATTTTTCATAAAATTTCGCTTTTCTGGTTCGCACACACTTTTCGCTTTTGGCACACGCATTCAATTTTTCTTTTTTTTTTTTTTATCTTTTTTTTTTGATTTGATTTTTCTAAACTCTTGGTCCTACCCTTTGTCACCCCACATTTAGAACCAGATCAAACAATAAAAAGAAAATACACACAAACAGCACTGTAGAAAGGAAGTACACACACACTCGAATCTTGCATTTTTAAATTTTCCTTTCTGTTGTTTCTAGAAACTTCATTCATTCATTTATTTTTCATATTCATATTCATTATTATAAACAATGGATTCATTGAAATTACCAACAACCGCTGCACAAGCTAAGGTGTTTACTGCTCCGGATTCGTTAATATTCCCAAAAGGTATTGATGGAGAAGGGGTAAATGGTGAAGAGTCAAAACTGCAGCAGGCTGCTGGTGGTCTGCTTCAGCTGCAAACTGAAAGTGAAGTTAAAATCAAGAAGGAGCCTTCCGACGTAATCGAACCGAAACAAGAGGATGATGATGGCGCAACGTCCGGAATTGTTCCCACGTTGCAGAATATTGTCGCCACTGTAAACTTAGATTGTCGTTTAGATTTAAAAACTATTGCATTGCATGCTAGAAATGCCGAATATAATCCTAAAAGATTTGCAGCTGTTATTATGAGAATTAGAGATCCTAAAACCACTGCATTGATTTTCGCTTCGGGTAAAATGGTTGTTACTGGGGCTAAATCGGAGGATGATTCCAAATTGGCTTCAAGAAAATATGCCAGAATTATCCAGAAATTGGGATTCAATGCTAAATTCTGTGATTTTAAAATTCAAAATATTGTTGGTTCAACAGATGTTAAGTTTGCTATTAGATTAGAAGGTTTGGCATTTGCGCATGGTACTTTCTCGTCCTATGAACCAGAATTGTTTCCAGGGTTAATTTATAGAATGGTGAAACCAAAGATTGTTTTACTTATTTTTGTTTCAGGGAAGATTGTTTTAACAGGTGCTAAGAAAAGGGAAGAGATTTATGATGCATTTGAACTGATATATCCGGTGTTGAATGAATTCCGTAAGAATTGATCAATCCCCGTCGCCTATCCTCTAGTCCCGTTCCATCAGCTTCCATCACTTCCACCGCTTTCCATCATCTCCCGTAACATTATCACATTATCACATTATCACGCACAACATACACACACACACACAACACACAACACACACTCATCATATATATATTGTAAATTTAGTTTAGTCTATCATTTTGATTTTCATTTTTTTTTATTATTATTATTAAGTTTAATTTTTTTTAATGTATGTATTAATAACTTTTTGGAGTTGAAGAATTTATCTAAGTCTTTATTTTTTTTTCTTTCGGGAATTTGGTTTAAAATTTGTACCAAATTTACATGAAATTGGAAATACATAGAGATAAGTATCTTTATTAACTATATCTTTTTTTATTAAAACAAATAAACACCGTTTTTCTATCTTAAACTATTTTACACACATACTCTTTACTATACATCATATAACCTCTCTTGTTTATTCAAATTTAGGCATTTGAGCAAAAACGTCAAATGAACCAGTACCAACACTAGCCAACTTACCCATAACAATCTTTGCTGAAGGAGATTCCAATTCTTCACGATCGCCATCCAAAACAGCCTTAGTTAAGAATTGACAAGTAGTTTCATAAGACATCTTCATAAATGCTGACGTACTACTGTCGATACCTTGTCTATTAAATGCCAAATAAGTACCTTCTCTAGTCATCATATCAGCAATCAAATCCAAATGACGTGAAGACACACTGATACCATAAGTATTGAAAACTCGATAGATTTCATTGACAATAGTATTTCTTGCTGCTTCAACACCATATGTTTTCAAAACTGCATAGACATCATTCGATGTGATACCATTGACATTGATGAAATCTTGTTGATCCCACATAGCTTTGAAGTTGACACCTTCAGTGGTTAAGATTCTTTCACCGGTCTTGGCATCTGGTTCTGGACGAAGACATCTTCCAATACGTGGAATTTCACGAACAACAACGTTACGTAAGATATCTTCAACAATGTTAACCATCAACAATTTTTGGGTTTCATCACCATTCAATTCTAATTTGAATTCACACCATTCTCCATTATCGTCATCAAAGTTGAATTGGGTAACCATATTATGACCAGCAATAACTTCCAATTGACGATCTCTAGCAGAACGTGACATTTCAGCAGATTTGGATGGTTTTTGATCCATGTCAACATCTTCATCTTCAGAATCCGAGTCAGAATCAGAACTAGACGAGTTATCGTCTTCGTCTGCCATTTCTTCGTCACTTGTTTCTTCAGCCTTCTTCATGGTTTCAATTTCATCATCATCTGGACCTTCATATGAAACTTGTTGTTTGACATTTTGTTTAGCTTGTTCTTCATCGTGATCTTCATCGATTTCATCAGCATCATCGTGTTCATCGTGAATTTCTTGAATCTTACCAGAAACAGTTTCCATGTCGGTTTTTCCAGCAGATTTACCAATAGTTGGCATATTATCTGGTCTCTTTTGTTTCTTGACTTCTTTGACAATTTGGGATTCCAATTGACGCAAGAAATTACTGGTAATGACATCTTCTAATTGGTCTTGAGAAATATCATATTCACGTTCATATTCTTCCTTGGTGTAGAATTGCAAGTTGATGATATAAGACCTACTGTTGGATCCATCTTCGTCTTGTGAAGTAGTTTCAGTAACAATAACTTTATCAACAAACTCGGACAACACAACTCTAGCAACGGATTTACAGAATGTATCCGCTTCAGAATCAGAGACATCAGCTAATATAGGCAAAGTCATTTGTGGGGTCTTGATACTAGCAGAAGCAGTCATAATAATTTCTCTCATACGTGGAATACCCAAAGTAACGTTAGCAGCACCGTGACCAGCGAAATGGAAAGTGTTTAATGTCATTTGAGTAGATGGTTCACCAACAGATTGAGAGGCAATGATACCAACAGCTTCACCAGGATTGACCAATGATCTCATATATTTCAATTGCATCAATGCTCTGAATTTCTTTTCAGTTAATTTACCAGTAGCTTTAGCTTCTTCCTTGGATTGAGCAAAAACAGTTGGGTTTTTGGCAGCAAATTCATCAAGTTTTTCTTGGAATTTTTCAGAAACAGAACCCAAGTATTTAGCTGGATTGTAAACATTCAACACTGGATCATATTTAACGGTTTGTTCGTAGTGTGGTACATCTTTTTGTTTCTTCAAGGATTTACGCACCTTCTTAGAGTAGGATAATGCGTCTTCGGTGTCGATATTTTCAATCATGTCACCAGGGTTGTATTTAGTCAATAATGCATCGTAGTTATCAGCACAGAATTTGAATTGATTCATGTGGGATTGTTTGGTGGTATCAATGGCATCACCACCATAAAGGAATTGAATCAAGGATCCATCGGCATCTCTGACAGAGTTATCATAACTAACATGTACCCCTTCTAATTGTTTGGTTAAACAACGTTGCAAGTAACCAGATCTAGAAGTTTTCACAGCAGTATCAATCAAACCTTCTCTACCGGCCATACAATGGAAATAATATTCTTGTGGTCTAATACCGGAATAGAAACGTTGCTTAATGTATCCACCTGCTCTGGCATCAGTTTCATATGGTTTGAATGAAGGTAATGTTTTACCGGAAACCATAACTGGAACTCTTCTACCTTCTAAAGCTTGTTGACCTAACAAACACATAATTTGAGAAACATTCACATTGGATCCTTTAGCTCCGGAAAGAGCCATTGCCTGCATAGAATTGTATGGGAATCTCTTCATAGTACCATCTGGAACACATTTGGAAACAACTTGAGAAGTAATGGCATTAACTTTGGATTGAGTAATGGCATCCAAAATACCCAATTTGTTATCATCTCTCAAGATTTCTTCTAATCTTCTCAACAATTCTTTATCGTTGTTCTTGGTGTCTTCATCCAAGTTGGTTACTTCAGCAGCAGCAACTCTACCAATATCAACGGATTGTTTCAAAATGTCCTTTCTCCAGGCATTACCTTCATCAGTTAATCTCAAGTCATCCATACCACAAGTAAAAGCAGTCATCATGATATAGTTGGTGAATAATCTACCCAAGATACTCAAAGCTTTACCAGCAACAGTTGGACCATATACTTCATGTAAAGAATGGATTATACCGAATTGAGAAGCACCATATTGAGATTTATCCAAAATACCACATAATAATTCACCATTTTTGAAAATAACATCATTTTCAGTACTACCTTTACCCCAGTAGTCACTTTTGACTTTGTTTTTAGAAACTAAATTGACACCAGGAACATTATCTGGTTTGATGTTTAACAAAATAGTGGTGATGACTTGTTTACCAGTCCATAACATTTCTGGTTTATAAATAGCCGGTGGAACAGTGATGATTCTGTTTCTGGTGGTATGTCCATCTTCTGGTCTAATACATCCATAAATCAATTGTTGGTAGGTTTCTCTGGTGAAAAAACTATCTTTACTAGTCAACCAAACACCAGCAGAAATATGATCTTGAATCAACCCTCTCAACGGAGAACCAGAGGTTGGAGTCAAATATTGACTATCGGTATTGGCCAAATTCAATGCTTCAGCTCTGGCATTTTCGTTTTGTGGGAAATGCATGTTCATTTCATCCCCATCGAAATCGGCATTATAAGCACCAGTATTGGCATAATGTAATCTCAATGTTTTTTCACCCGGTAACACTCTGACTTTATGACCCAT